>JAOSBL010000003.1:5669308-5683281 GCA_027568915.1 Erythroxylum roraimae | reverse complement strand
TATATTAGTAATATTTAATATTTGATATTTAATTTATACGTATATTTAATTTTATTTTTAACAAAATTTAAGAGAAGTTTTCTCAAAATTAAAAATTATAATAAACAGTTAGTGTAGTTTAAGACTTCATAATTTTTAAAATTAATTTCTTTTAAGTTTTAACTAAATTAAAACGATAAGTGGAGACGTCGTTTCAAATTTATCTCCTTCCTCTTTAGTCCTGCTAAGCTAGTGCTATGAAAGCTTGAAATGAACAGTTCGCGACAGCCCAAACTTCCATATTTTTTCTATCTTTCGGATTCTTTCTGATCGATTAACAAATCATAATCTCTCTTGAAATTTAGTTCCGTTACTCTTTCGCTCGATCTCTGCATCTCCACTGAGCTTTGTTTTGTTCTGTTGGCCGCCGATTTTAGGATTACACTTCGACAGAGAAAGAGTGAAAGCTAATAACTTTCATCTCAGCTGCTACAATTGTTATTTTCCGTTAAAGATGGCTTTTCTATTCAACAAGTTTCAAGAGGTACATTTAACTACATCTCTTTTTGAGCTTAAACAATTTCAGTTTTAGTTTATTTTTTTCTTATCTGGCTCTTACAAGGGTTTTTCTTTTGAGTGGTTAAGAGATACGAAGGCTTGTTTTTTTGTTTGGAAAAGATGAAAATGATTTGATTTTTGTGAGCAAGACTGGATTTTACGATACCCATCTTCAAAATGTGTGGAAAAATGTACTAATTTGATTGGTTTGAGAAAAAAGCACCAATATTTACTAAAAGAAAATTCTAACTTCTCCTTCTTTTTGGGAAATGTATGTATTTGAGCGATGAATTCAGCTACAGTTGGAGAATTCTGAATTGGCGTTAAGAAGATGGAAGTGGGATTGGAAATTGCTTAACATCAATTGTTCTTTTTGTTTTTCTTTATGATACATTTTCTGCTTTGTTATTGCAACTACCCAGGCTGTGAAAACTCTGGCAAATAGCCCTACCTTTGCTAGAAATCCAAGGCAGCTGCAGTTTGAAACAGACATTAATCGCCTCTTCTTATATACCAGGTTCTTCCCTAACGCTTGTCTCATCTTGGGTTTCTTTGACTTTACTTTTCCCTTATTATAGTTGAAACCATCTGATTATCTGCCTTCATTTTATGATGATTTTCTTCCCCAGGGTTTGGGGATAAGGAAAACTGTAGCGTTTTCTTCTACATGTAAACTTCATAAGAAGTAGTCAAAGACAGCTAAATTCATTCATTTCATGTCAAGGTCAATTTGCTTACCATGGCACCTGCAGTCTGTAGGATGTTACAGTAGGGAATAATGCAAAACAAGTAAGAACAGTACAGGTTTTTGTGAAAATTGATAGAGAAAATGTGTCAAGGTCATTATCAGCTCTAATGTGACCTATTGAATTCTAAACTTTGTCGTTCCTGCTCTATTGTGTCATATTTTGCTGTCACAAGATTCATGTCGATGTCGATGTTTGAACTTTTCACTTGATCTTACATACTGTATATCTGTTGAATTAGTAACGACATTAAAAAAGATTAATCACAGTTTTAGTTCTCATCTCAACTAGATTCCATTTTCAACTCAAATGCCTGTAGCTTCTTTTGAATACCTTGATTTGTTTATGATGAAACTTGAAAAATCTTCAGTTACAACCGCCTGGGGAGAGATGCTGAAGAGGCAGATACGGAGGAGATCATTGATATGGCTGGTAAAGCATCTGTTTCTGATCAACAGAAACAAGTGCAAGAAAATGTCCATTATCAAATTCAACACTTCTGCAAGTCTATGGATGAAATTCTTCTTATAAAGAAACCAGATGATGCATCTGCAGTGTCATCTGGTGCTTCACGTCCAAGTGGCCTAAGCTTTGCTGTTGGAAAAAGTGGTCCGCCGATAAATTCTCCTGGTGAGTTACTTGTGCACATTATCCGCAATTATTTGGAGAATGTTATTGTTTCTATTACTTGAATTATACAAACAATGCTAGTAATTGCTCTTAATTCACTACAATTTGCTCATAATTTTACTGAAAATTTTCTAATGTCAATGAGTAACACAATTTCCTTATAATACAAAGAGTATTTTCCACATTGTATCCAAGTTCAAGTTTTGTTCCATGTGAGGCAATACACTTGTTGCATAAACAGATCTTACTTCATTAGACATTTGCATACTAAGCTTTTCCAGCTCTGTCTTCATTTCTTTATGTACCCACAGAAAGTTATAATAAATGAATCTTCGTGGTTCTGCATATTTAAGTAACTTGACTGAATGAGTTTCCCCCTGAATTTTGTATAAAGAAGCACAAGCTGTTAGTTATTCCTAACTTTTACCTCTTCAATTATGATGACTGATGTTTTTTCAGCACAGTTAAACCTGATACTGCACCATTGAATCGTGCCGAGGTCTCTCAGAGATTGAAGAATCTGCTTGGCTATACACTTGATCTGAAACCCTCTCTAATAGCTGACAAGGAGGCTGGACAAGGCTTATTTCTAAATGGTGGAGCTGATGTTGGCACTGTGATTGCCTTCTATCCTGGTGTGATATACAGTCCTGCTTATTACCAGTATATTCCAGGATACCCACGGGTTGATGCTCAGAACCCATACTTGATCACAAGGTATGATGGAACTGTGATCAATGCGCAGCCTTGGGGCTCTGGGGATGATACCCGTGAAGTTTGGGATGGATTTAAGGTGTCTGAAATCAAGTCACATGTGCAAAGCAATGAGAAAGGTGCAGATAGAATTTGGAAAGTGCTCAGTAGGCCTTTGGAAGGGACACAAGTTAATTGCACTACTGATGTCCTGGAGCGGAGAAATCCATTAGCTTTAGCTCATTTTTCCAACCACCCGGCAAAGGGTATGCTTCCAAATGTGATGATTTGTCCTTATGATTTCCCATTAACTGACAATGATATGAGAGCCTACATACCAAATATATCATTTGGAAATCCAGAAGAAGTTAATATGAGGAGATTTGGCAGCTTTTGGTTCAGATCTGGGAGAAAAAGTGGGGATTCTGGAATACCTGTTTTAAAGACTCTTGTTTTGGTGGCAACTAGGGAACTTTGTGATGAAGAAGTGCTCCTAAATTACAGGCTAAGCAACTCCAAGAGGAGGCCAGCATGGTATACACCAGTGGATGAGGACGAAGATCGAAGGAGATGGAGCTAAAGCTTGCAGTTTGATTTCAACTTGGCTCTTCTATCAGACTTTCTGTCTGGATACCCATTTTTCTTTGCTGGGGATCTTCCTTACATCCATTTCAACCTTTCAAGAGCTACATCGTTAGTTCAAGATTAAGTTTTGACAATAACAGTTTACTGGATTCATGTAGGATTAAGGTTGAAATTATGTTAGTTCAAGATTATACATGCCTTCGATCACTTGATCAATTCTTGAACCTTTGAGCAACTAAATTGAGAAAAAGTTTCTCCAGCTGGTTAGGCATTTCTTGGTTAATAAGAAGTCGCCACCATTATAATTTTGTCACCCTTTCTGAAAAATTGGTAGCTGTTTTTCTTTTCTTCAAGAATGATAGTTGACTAGATGTTGAACGTTGTGAAAACAGGGAAATTTATGGCAATTGCAATCGTTTCAGGACCGACTACTACATTTTAAAGAATTGTTTTATCAAATGAGGAAGCAAAACCTTTACCCTTTTCTGTAGAATCTAAACCTGAGCAGAGTTGGGGTCGGTGACAGATACAAACTACACTCCAGGATAAGCCCCTTATGGAAGTTAATAATGTTTCCTGACAATAGCAGATCTACAAAAGCTTTATTTAACCATTCACCATTTATTACAGATGCTGAGAGACCAGATAGCAGCTGTGAACAGACATATAACTTAATTAATGTACGTAGTCACTGATTCAAGCTTGAATGTTCAAGCTTGATCTAGTCCATAATTTTGTGATTGTGCAAATAGTGTTTGAATCATTGCTTTTAAATAGAGTTAAATAATTGCTGATGCTCATAAAATTAAGAAATTGTTCAATGAACAGCAGCAAAAGCTCTCAGGAAAGTTGAAAAAGAGTCATTCAAGGTGAAACTTCCACATCCACACGGGACCCTGATTTATGTTTCACGTTTTTGTGCAATTACATGTGCTTGAGCAAAAATTTTGGCCTTGCTACTAAATTCAAATGGTACAACATCTACTCCTCAGCAATCAGCCACTCTCTTCTATGCTGCGATACCACCAACAATCTTATAACAAAAAATTTTAGCCGGATGAATGATTAGGAAGCCTAGTCTTTTAACTTAAGTAGGAAGCGTGAATTAATTTTCCTTGGCCAATATTTGAGTCGTTCAGGAATCAAAGAATCCAGGACCAGCTCTTGATAGAAGTTCCTTGCCGGCATCTTTTCCCATCTGAACCATATCATCAAGAGCATAGGAACCTTTTCTCGAAGTTTCAAGCACTGAATTGCAGAGAAAAGGAGATAGAAGGAAAAAGTCACGATCATTAAAAATCAAGCGAAAAAAAAAATGATATGTATCAGCTTTTCATCATTGCCTTAAAGATAACCATACCACGGGTTCCATCTGGGGAAGCTACCAATCCTCTAAATAAGCAATCTCCGTCCTTGTCCTTGCAAGCATATCCAGCAATTGGGGTCCGGCAAGACCCATCAAGGGTCTCCAAAAAGGCCCTCTCACATACAACAGCTAGTCTTGTTTCATCATGATTCAATGACGACAAGTAATTTGCCTGCAAGAGTTGATCACCGAAATAAATGCTATATTAACATACAAACAAGAACAAAATTCCCACTGAAATGTAAGATCTGAAAAAGTCCAATGGTACGTAGCCTCATCCGTACTAGGTAGAAAGGCTGTTTCCAAATATTATGTGAACATATAATGACAAAATTTCAGCTACTGATCATTGTAACAAATGACAATCTAGATGTTACAATCTAACTTGCATACTGGAATTGTGGATACACCCAGTGGAAAGATCTATAATCAATTTTTGTGTGTATAATCAAACTGCAGAGTTAATTACAGAACAATCTGCTTCTTATTGCAGCGCACAATCCCCTTAACCTATACTATGCCCCTCCTAAGCTATGATCCCAGAATTTGTACAATTATCATGCACTTCAAGTCTGAAAATATTTTCTTATAGTGCTAAGACCCATAACAGCTTACAACTCCAAACTGAATGAAAAGATTAGCCCATTTGTTCGGATTGACGAATGATGATGTCTTTGTCACGAGTTTCTTAAATGTTGTCACTGGTTATCATCTCTCCTTCTACAAGTAGTGTACAACTTTACACCAGCACATGCAAAAAGCCCTAGTTTTCTGTTATCCAATTTACTCTACAAGGAGGTAATTACTAGGTAAAAATATAACAAAATCAGCTTGAGTTAAACAGGCTGGCCTAATTGCATCCTCATTGTACAAAGCGCCAAACTTGCTCCCAATTATAGCTCCATATTACAAGTAAACAAAAATCGAAGATTGGTTAGCAAACCCATGGCCTAATTGTAACAGGATATTGCCATTCCCAAGTACCTCAAAGTCGAATATAGCTCTTTTAGAAAGGGGCATGTCAGTCAATAAGATTGCCCAAAAACCTTGACTAAAACAGAATCTCAAGCATCGTGTAACGTTTTAGATATTGACGGTAGCTTGAGGCAATGGCCTTTTCTTCAGTCTGAAGGGAAAGATTAAAGCCATCACATTCTCTTCCCTTAGATTGATGTTTATCAGTTGGATTTGACAAGAAATCCACGACTTCATTCTATCGGAGAAACCATGTCAAATGTTTAAACTGTGACTTAAGGTTGTCCATACTTTGAGGACTTATCACATGTTAAATATGGATATTATATATATTGTCTTTTCACATCAACTATTGCATGCATAAAGAGAATGCAACGTACCATTTTGTCATCATCACTTCGACATGCTATTCCAATTGCTCCTTGCGCAACAGCTGGCAGCATGTCATCAATTGAAAGAATTGAAGTCACATTTTCTGTCATATTTAAGCGTTTAAGTCCAGCCAATGCCAATAGTGTTGCATTTACCACTCCTTCATTGAGTTTTCTCAAACGAGTTTGAACATTGCCACGAAAATTGTCTAGCACCTACATGAAGAAATTAAAATGGAACCATAAATAGGAAGACTAATCAAGAACTCTAGAAAATTTAAGGCATTAATAAACCATTGAGGTCATGTAACAAGATATTAAAAGCAAATAACAATTGACAAATGAACACTGAACACTGAACACTGAACACTGAACTCAAAACTTACAAAGATTGAGTGAGACCCAAAAGTGGTTCAATAATATTCTGAGACATGCCTTTCACACAAATTGAGGTTAAATCATAAGAAATCACAAATCTACTATAAAAGGAGGCAACATGACTGAACTCAAGATCTCCCAATCATTAAGGCTTTAATACCATGACAAGTAATAATTCAACCCAAAAACTTAAAAGGCGAGATGAGAATACAAATGCATTAAATACCAATCCAATATCAAAAACTGGAAAAGGAAATGCGTTTATATGAAATTACTGACATACTTTCCTTCTCAATAGAATCTCAAGTTGTTTCTTATCAAGCTTCTAGAAAAATCATTTTAAGTACTAAAGCATTCTTACCTTGAGTGATGGATACCTGTGCAGTATCTGGGACTTTCTTCTGAGAGAAGCAGTACCGATGACGCTGCCATCAGGAAGCTCTGCTAGAGAAGCTATAGACAAGGAAATAAATGCATCTCTAACATCCTCACGCTGAAGGTTGCAAGGTAGGATCGTCTTCTCTGGTAGATACGTGGGAACATCTTTCATTGAGTGAACTGCAATATCAATTTCACCATTGATTAGAGCCTCATCTATTTCTTTAGTAAAGAGTCCCTTCCCACCAATGTCAGCTAGAGGCTGAGTCAGTATTTTATCTCCCGTTGTCTTTATTATCACTATCTGAATGGCACCCTCTTCAGCTAACTCAGAATGTGCTGCAATGAGTTTCTCCCGTGTTTCATAAGCCTGAGCAAGTGCTAGTGGGCTGTCATAAATACAGGAAGAGTATTAAAAACAAGAAGTAAATACAGAATTTAAACCATATGGAGAAAGCATTAAAAAGAAAACAAGCGAGAGAGAAAGAGGGAGGGACGAAACAGGTAATAAAAGATACATATTTAGAGTAATAACTGTTAGGAAAAGAACATAAGCCAACCTCATATCTCCCCCAAAATTAGGGCTTTGATACTTAACCCGTTAAATAATCCTTTCTTATTGGTACTCTGGAATGTAAATGATTATGTCAATAATTGTTCCCGTAGAATATGGTCAAGATAAGATCTTAGTTATGCAACAAAATGAGTCTTGTCCATAAGCCATACTGCTCAAATTAGTAAAATCCCAGATCAATGGCGTACACAACTCGGCAAAATTTTGCAGAAAAGAATTGGAAGACTAGATCAAGTCACTTCAAGAACAAAAGGTACAAATAGTTAAAGTGAGCAAATAAATTACCAACTATATGTTGTACAGACGAGAATGTGTAAAAGCTACACGAAGAGATACTTCAACCAAATAAAAACAATCATAAATGCCCGTTCACTTCAATCACCGTACGCACTAAAGAGTGAAGAACAATAACACACAAACAAAAAAAGGAAGCACGGTACTTATTTCTAAACACCTGGGAGAAAAAAGAAGTTAAATCACCTTCCTCGAGTGCCAATTCTGATGAGAGCAACTTTGGCCTCCTGGGTCTGCTGTTCAACAGCAACAGAAGCTCTTGTAACAACACTGAGACCTTTTCTCCTCGTACATACTGGAAAAGTTCGTGTCCTGAAACGAGGTGAAGAAGAAGAAGAAGAAGACCCAGAACAGGAAAAGGACAGAGACCCGCCATTGCAGGAGATGACAGGACATGAAGGGCTAGTCATAATGAGAACTTGGGTGGTTAAAAGAGAACACCAAGTCTCCACAAAACCAGTTTAGTGATGTGATGAGAAAGCTTGGCCTAGTAGCCTGTCAAACAGACTCTGATTGGGTTCGTTACATCTCTATGTGTTCGGATACCGGATAGGATTCGAGATGTGATTCTGGTGGGTTATGTTCTCCTGTTCTCAGCTCCAATTCCTTGTTGGGCATCTTACTATTTTTACTTGCCACGTAAGCATAACTTTACTCAAATAATTAATAAAAATAATAATTAAATTTAAAATTTAATGATTATATTACAATTTTTAAAATTTTAATTCATTGGGCTATCTATTGCTTATAGTAGGGATAACAAGGGGTCGGGCTTTAGGCTGGGCCTCGGGTCCGGTTTTCTAGGAGACCCAATGGAGTAACGGCAAAACGAAACTGTTTTGACAAAAACGACATCGTCCCATTTTAGGTACTTGGTAAATGGTATCGTGTTATATAAGCAGGAAAGCTTTGGTATTGCAAGTGACAAGAACAGAAGAGACATCTTAAGGAGGAGGAGAAGAAAAGGAAGAAGAAGGAGAAGGGACGATGTCGTATCTGCTGCCACACCTTCACTCTGGCTGGGCCGTTGATCAGGCAATTCTGGCGGAGGAACAGCGGGTTGTTATCATCCGTTTCGGTCATGACTGGGACGAAACTTGCATGGAGGTAAAAATTGATCAGATACCAATTCCATTATCTATCTTTCTCTCTCAGAATATACATATTAGTGAAGTTTGAGAGGTGATTTTTGAGATTAATCAGTTACTCTTTGTCTCAACATTATTTCTAGGTTGTTGTTCTTATGTTCTTGCATGATTTGAGAATTCTGATCTTTTTGAGGAAGGTCTATGTTTAGCAAGTACTTGTACGTAAAGTGAGATGAGGAGACTTAGTCTAAGTTAAGTTGATAAAGGTTGGATACTGATGATATGTTTAAACTGATTCTTAAAGGGCACTTGTGCGGTGCATGTTGGAAGTATTCATCCTGGGATTTAGTTAGAGAAAAACTTGGTTAAGTTGTGAGTGAGTTATTAAAGAGTAACTTATCAGTAGTTTTATAGGAATTATGAAATTTGGCCAGTAGACATAGTGTGTCGCAAATGCAAATGTCTCATGCTGCTTTTGTTTCTGTCAACTATATGAACGGGTTCTGGATTCTGTAGGCGACATCTTCACAGTTCTGGTAGATTTCCTTTGCAGAAAAGGTTTGTTTGGCTTGTTGCAGTAGTCGATGGAGCAAAGCGAGCTTTATTTAGATTTCGTAGTTAGTAAAATGGTTTCTTCACATTATTTTCTGAAAGAACTCCTATAGAAAATATATGTTTACTGATGATCTGTTGTGCTGGTAGCTTGAAACATGGATGATGCTGGCTGGAGTAGTCTGAGCTAAAGCTTTGGTAATAACTTGCATTCAGCTCTTCATAAGACCACCTCTTTCCATTTCGTCCGCAATTGATCTTTGTTCGTATTGGAATCTCGTTTCTTTGATCCTTCTAGAATTGTTGGTAATACTGATACAGGAGACTTGTTTGGTGCGGTAACACCTGCACAACTCGACACCTGCTCATTTCATTTCTTGTCTTAGGTGGAATAGTCTGTCTGTAGGAACTTAGTAATATTATCATTCTGGCTTCTTCACTGTTCGATGTTATATGGGTTATGACTAGTTACTTTCTTTGTTAATTAGCTCCTTTTAAGATTAGAAGTTATCCTGTCTGACAGTAATCCATCACTTTTCCTTCAGATGGATGAAGTACTGGCTTCAGTTGCGGAGGCAATAAAGAGCTTTGCGGTTATATATCTTGTGGATATAAATGAAGTCCCGGATTTTAACACAATGTATGAATTGTATGACGCGTGCACAGTCATGTTCTTCTTTAGGAATAAGCACATTATGATTGATCTTGGTACGGGAAACAATAACAAGATCAATTGGGCTCTCAAGAACAAGCAGGAATTCATCGACATTGTTGAAACTGTGTACCGAGGTGCCAGGAAGGGTCGAGGTCTGGTTATTTCTCCAAAAGATTACTCCACCAAGTACCGCTACTAAATATGTTATCTACATGTTTCACCTTAATGAGTTTAGTGTTTACTAAAAAATTTATCTGCTGAACCCTTATGAGCCGGAAAGTGCTTAAAATGGATACTGGTTTAACAGCTTGTGCATGACTGTACCATAAGATGGACTTTGTATGAAATTCCTCCATAGCGTAACATTGATGGAATTCTTGCATGGTAGCTTTCTTAATAATACTAGTTTCATAAATGTCATGCTCTACTTGATATTTGTGAGACTCATTATTTAAAATTAAAAAAATAATTAGAAGAGTATAGAATACTACTAAATTGATCACCCAAGCTTTTTTTTGAAATTTTAAAAAATATATATTGCTCAAAAACATCAGAAAACTACAATGTACAATCCTCATATCAGGAAAATAAATAAGGTACATTCACAAAAAAAATACAATCACAAGAAGCCACTACCTGTGCACAACCCAAAAGCAACCTCATCAACGTCGTCTTATTGCCAAACTAATGCCTTCATGCTTTCCAGATGCAATAAGAATCTCTCTAATCACATTAACGATGCTATCCGCCAATTCATATTTCTGTCTAGCTTGCTGCTTATAGATCCGATGATTCCTCTCCTTCTATAAATGGTAAATCACTAATTGAAAAGCTGTCCTAGTTATGAGACTATCTGGCGGCCTTGATTGAGTTTTTCTAATAATATCAGCTAATACCTCACTCCACTCATAAGAGGAATGTAATATGCCAATCAAATGCAAAATATGGCTCCACACCGCTTTGGAATACTCACAGTAGAAAAAACAAGTAGTCTCGACTCTCATCAACTTGATTACACAGCACACAAATAGGGTCAAAACTACCAAACCATCTGTCTTTTGTTCTCAGCCTGTTCTTGATCGCCAACCACACTAAAAACGCCGCTCTAGGACTAACAATCTGTTGCCATACCAACTCAGCCCAACTTACCGCCTCCTACCTCTCTCTGCCAATACCATGAGCTGATTGGGAGGTGAAAACCCCACCCTGATTAGCAGTCCAAATCTGCTTGTCCTGATCATAACCGAGCAACACTCCATTAAGGTGTCGATCAAGGATATGATTGAATCTGCAATTGTGCATTTGAGCCCTCCACTGAACCACCCACGCCACTGATGCCTTTTTAGGAAGGTGATTTCTAAATCCAGACAAGTCAGTTCTCAGCCAAAGAGAGTTGTATCCGTTCCAATTATCATGTCAGAAACTTACCGCCTCTCCATTCTCAATGTGCCATTTAATGTAAGGGTAAATCAACTCTCGGATTTGCAACAAACTTTTAAAGATCTAAGAATGGTCATACCTCATTGGAATTTGCCAAAAGCTTTAGCCGTTGAGTCAATAAATCTGCACCTATTTGACTCACATGGCTTCCTTATCCGCAAATACCGCCAAATATGCTTCAAAAGCAACAATCGCTGCATCTGAGTGATAGAAATTATACCCAAACTCCCTTGCCTTTTGGGCACCACAATCTCACTCCACTTGACTTTAGCCCCTTTACAATTTCCATGCTTACCCGTCCATAGGAAAGCTTTCAAAATCCTCTCCATTTCTTTAATAACTCTTTTTGGGATAATAACATGGGCAGCCTAGTGTATATGCATACTGTTCAGCACTGACACAATTAAGGTAACTCTCGCAGCAAAAGAAAGAAAGTGGTTTTGCCATGCGTTGATACGATTTCTCAATTTTTCTAACAAAGGGAAAAAATCAGAATACTTTGGCTTACCCGATGTGATCGGTACTCCTAGATATCTGAACCGATGTGCTTGGAGAGGCAACCCTGCCATACTACTGAGATGCTCCCGATTATTGACATCGGAAGAGACATAGATGCCACTCTTCTGGACATTCATTCTCATGCCCGACCACCGAGAAAAGGTTTCCATCAAGTTTAGCATCCTGTTAATCACCTGTGGGTCAGCCTTACATAGCAAAATCACGTCATCCGCATATAAGAGATGAGACAACTTCATTTCCTGACAGCGATAATGGTATTGGAAGAGCCTATTGCATTGTGTCAATTTATTCAATAACATGGACAGACCCTCAATTGCTAGAATGAACATGTAAGGGGAAAGAGGGTCTCCTTGCCGGATCTCTCTATGAATCTTGAAAGGCTTCGTAGGAACTCCATTGATCAAGACACTGAGAGAGGGAGTTTGTATACATTGGTCTAACCATTGGCAAAACTGAGGCGGTAGTCCAATCCCTAGCATGCAATCCTTCAACTATCGCCATCCAATCGTATCATATGCCTTGAAAAGGTCTATCTTTAAAGCAGAACTGTTTATCTTCTTTCCAGAATTATAGTCACCTAGCAATTCCTGCAACATCAAAATATGATCCCCAATGCTTCGCGAAGGAAGAAACGCTCCTTGAGCATAACTGACAATCTCGGTCAATACTCCCTTCTAGCGCTCCGCCAAAAGTGACGCAATCACCTTATACACCGTATTGCAGCAAGAGATCAGACGATAATCAGTAACTCTTTCAGGTCGCTCCTTCTTGGGAATAATACAGATATATGTGTGATTAATTTCTTGTAGCAATTTCCCCGAAGAAAAGAACTCAAGAACCGCTTCTGTGAACAATTGACTCGTAATATTCCAGGTTTGTTGGAAAAACCTAGCTGAATATCCATCCGAGCCAGGCGCTTTGGAACTATGAAGCTGAAATAAAGCCTCCTTCACTTATTGAGCAATGAAAGGAGCAAGAAGCATATCCATTGTTCCTGATTGGGAAAAAAATTCAGTGCATCTCGAATACCAAAACTAGTCCCCGAAACAACACTAGTGCCCATAAGTTGAACATAAAACTCCCTAACCTGAGCTGACACTGATTCATGCCCTCTCACCATATGTCCTGCTTCATCTATCAGTTCAATAATGGTGTTGATATTGCGTCGGCCTAATATGGCAGCATGGAAAAAATTTTGTGTTGCAATCGCCCTCCTTGATCCAATTCTGTCAGAATTTTTGTTGCGCAATTGCTTCTGTAGTTTAGCCAATTCACTACCCAGATCGTGAATGTTTCGAGTACGAAGCTTACTAAACTCCTTAATCACTCGTTTAGCCAATCTCAAGTTCTGCATCAATTGAAACGCTTTGTACCCCTGAACTTCAGTCCGCCAAACCTACGCAAGCATGTCCATAAAACCCTCCACCCGTAGTAAGCCATTAAAAAATCTGAAAGGAGCCCCAGACCGATGTGCAACACTAGGATGCTGGATAATTATAGGAGTGTGATCAGAAAAACCAGGTTCGCCAAACACAGCCGAGTCATTCGGAAAAGTACTGAGCCAATGCTGATTGACCAAAGCCCGATCCAACTTTTTCCGAATGAACAAATTCCCTTTTTGTTTATTCTCCCATGTGTACCACCTTCCACTACCTCTAAAGTCAACAAGATCAGTTTGCATAAAGAATTGTTGAAGCTCTCTACCTGCTCCACCGTGAAAAGTAACTCCGCCCTCAACCTCGTTTGTTGGCACCCGATCTCAGGAACCGGACCCCAACCGGAACGAAGGAACGGAAAACGAAAAAAATCCTAAAGAACAAATCGAAAGCACGAATTTCTTATCGAATTCAAAGCTTGTGAATTCGGAAACGGAAACGAATAACGGAGCGAATTCAAATTGGATAAAACGAATTCGAAAGCGAATCGAATAACGAATGCAAACCAATCGAAGCAAATCAGTCAACAAGCGAAAACAAAGTATCAGAAACGGAATTCAAATTCCGAAACAGAAACTTAAAGCGAAAACAGGTCCGAATCCGGACACAATTATAGAAGAAAAACGTCGCGAGTCGCGTTGGAACCTTAGACTAATTCGAAAACCGAAAAATTCGTTATAATTTTTTTTTATTCCTTTTCAATTCTTTCATATTTATTCTAACTCATTCCAACAAGAACAAATAATTTCCACTCTT
>JAOSBL010000003.1:5624753-5650173 GCA_027568915.1 Erythroxylum roraimae | reverse complement strand
AATCTTAACAAAATTAGAAACCAACGCTTAACCCTTCTGCTTCCTTTTATAAGTCTGTCCTATAAAGGTGTCCACAACAGGAACTCGTCATATAACAGGTCAGTGATTTTCCAATCTCCTACCCCCACCATTTACTACATATTGCCTTCGTCCAGACACAAAGGCAAGGGGCTGTCTGTCTAATTCTTGTGTTGAAAGATAGAAACTTCAATACCTAGAACACACACATCAGTAAGAAAAATGAGAAAGATGAAAGAAGCAAGCACAATAAGCCCAACTTTCTAAACAAAAACACAAGTTGCTCGCATGAGGTACTACATTGTCAGCTGGCGTTAGAACTTTCAATCAGCTTGTCTTACTCCTCAAATCGTCTATTTCTCCTTACTGACTGAGGCCTCTTCACGAGATCTACAAGAAAATCAGGTGAATAAATGGACAACAATCAAAGCAAAAGCAAAACTGGTGCAAAATCCATACACATGCATTCTCAAATATAAAAATAGTATGGCAATATGTTATAAGTAAGATAAACAAAATTCTTGGTTCATATAGCCAATGCATGTCATTTGCATTCCTATTCATGCATGCTAGGAAGGAGTCCATTTGAAGTTTAGAATAAATTTTCTTTCTATAACAAAAGCTTTTAAGTACTACTGCTTGGTTTCCATGGGGACACACAAGCTTCCAATAATGTTGAACTGGATTATGGAGACAAGGAATTTTTTTCAGGGGAGGCAAAAGGTGGTGTGGAGGAGGTTGAAGCAACTGGCTTAAGAAGCATAAAGCCATAAACACAACATCTACTTACAAGCTAGCTGAAACGCGAATTTCAGTTGACAATTGAAACCAAGAATATAGGCAATTAGCAATTCTACCCCCGCTACAGATTACAGGCACTCCCACATCGCATTCACATTGATTATGGATGAAAACAACCACGATTGAAAAAGTTTCTCAATCATGGATATTATTTTTGTACAAGTGGATGGAAGGATGTGGAAGAATTAACAGTATATCATATTGTACTTGAATTAAATCATAGAACAATGATAAACTGCATCTATGTTCCTATCGCAAAAAATATGCACATACTTGAATTAGTCTACAAGAATAGGAACTACTGAACAAAATATAGTTGTTCAGAACAAGAACTATTAAAAGTTAAATTTGATCTGCCTACCTTTTAGCTGGTCTTTTTCTTTCTTCAATACCGATGCATGCCTTTAGCTGCTCAATGCTCAAGTCAGCCGCTGAATTGCGTTTCAATAAATTGCAACCATCCAGAAAGGAATGGTTGGCTAAACCCGGGACAGGGGACAAATCTTCTACCTTTCCTTTAAAATATTCCATTAAAACAAGGCCTGCTCCAGACATCGTGCAAAGAGATAGTCAATACTATTGAATACTTATTTAAAGAAAAAAACATAAATAATAACAAATAGAAGATATATCCTTAGATGCTACCAATTTCCACATAATCTAGGGACAGTAAAGGAAAATCAAACTGGTCTTTCCATCAATTAACATACAGTTTCGTTTATCTTTTTCACTATTCTCAACATTTGGGAGAAACAAAGACGTAATTGTCCATGTCCAATATGAACTGGAAATACTCAAATGGAAGAGTAATATATTCATAATTAACTAGAAACATCAATCTAAAATAGTAAGAACTAAGTAATTTGACCCTAACATAGATAAAAAGAGCTCCAAAAGATCAGATAGCAGCAAGAATCACAAACTGTTTCAAACATAGATCCTTAGATAAAGTGTGAAACCTCAACACAAAAAGATAAGCTAAAATGACCGTTCAAAATTCCTCTTTCCCTTTCAATTTTTAACATCGCCCACTTGCTATGCCTCAGAAAAGAAAAGCAAAATTACAATTACAATTACAATTAACATACACCAGCAGAGCACATAAACTATTGATGGAACAAGAGTGTTACATCATAAATATTGGTGAGAAACTGCCAATATGTCACCTATTAGGTTCTACAACATTAACAGCTCAAAGAAAAAGAAATTACTTAAACTATAAGAAACCACCTCAAATATAGTTTTTATGTCGTTATATTCGATTAAATATGAAGATAGGAAGTAAAGTGTAAAACATACAAAGAGCTCGAAGTATCTTCAAATCAAATCTTTTGGCTAATTCTTCATGACCAATTACTTTTGCTCGCTTAAGAACCATCTGTTTCAAGCTAACAAGCAGATCCTGCAACAAACTTCAGTTCTAAGCAATCGAGGAAATCAGGAAGTAAATACAAGCTGATTGGGGTAGTTGTATAATTAGTATGAGTTTCAGAGTTGGGAGTTCCCATTACCACAGAATCTGGAAGAATAAAAATACTTTCTAACGAGCCCCCTCTTCAACTAAACAGAATAAGAATGCTAAATTTTCCATCTATTCCTTTCTCCAATCTTAGAACAACTGGAAATAAACATAAGGAAAGAGATACCTACAAGCTCAGATTCAGACAGCGAACAAAGCCAATTAACATCTTCAAGGCTGTTATCAGCCAAAACCTCGTCTAGTTCAGCCATGAAAATCAAAGGCTCCAATTATTCTCTGAAAAGCAAAACAGAATTTGCTCAAAAAAAGGAACAGGATAAGAAAATCAAAACACGCCAGTTGAGAATTGTAGAAGCTCTACACCAGCTGTGATAAACGGAGTCAGAGATGAACCTATTCCAATTTTCTTTTTCCAATCTTAGTTATACTTATTCTAGACTTGCTCTCTTTTGAAGCAAAAAAGGAAGAAAGAAGAAAGAACCACAAGTCTCGGTGAATCCTGAGTTTCTCACAATAATAACCTCATTAAAGTTGAAACCAAAAACTTTCTCTCCACAATTCAGTCACTAAAAACTGACAACAACCTGAAGAAAAGCACAAAACAACGCAATACACGAAAAAACTACCAGCTTCAAAGTAAAGTTTCGTTTTTGCTATTAACACCTAGTATAATCAGATACTAATGTTTGTTTGTACTGCAAAAAATTTTAAACGTCAACCTCTTTTGGTCACTCTAGCAGAGCAATTCGTTTTGAGAAGCTCGAAGCACCTGAGACGTCGCCAGTCGATGAAAAACACGACGACCGGAGAGATAGAGAGAAACAGAGAGGAGTAGGGCTTGTTTGGTTTTTGTTTTCCCAAACAGAAAGCGGAAGGAAGACCTAATAATTAATATGAAACCAAACGGCATTGTTTTAAGGCTTGCGTAAGTCAAATTGTTTAAACCTTAAATTGAAATGCAAAAAGAGAAGTAAAAGTCAGCGTTCGATCTAACCTGGGCTGCGAAGGGAGATCGACCCACCACGACTTAACAGGTATAGCTACCGCGACTACTCCAAGCTAAAGTTCAAGCCTAGCAAAGTAGAACTACGATCAGATGGTTCATAGAAGAAATAGTCACATGATTCAAGTCAGAGTCATGCCTTGGTAACGCAAACTGCGGGGAGAAGAAGATCGCCCATCGCCCTCTATGTTTAGCTCGAATCGGCAAACTTTTGGGACAAGTTTTTGCTCAGTTTTACGCTGTGTTATTGTATCTAATGAATTTTAACTATTTATTTATGCGAGTTTCGTGTGGGCTCTATATAAATAAACGTAAAGTTCGTATAAATAAATAACTAAAATTTATTGGACACAATAAAACATCATAAAAATTGGACAGAAAATTTAGACTCAACTTTTAGAGACCCTTCTCTCGTCTGACGTGGATCTTTACTCTTTTAACCGTTTACAAAACGCCACCGTGTTTTAGATTATCTCTTGCTAACTACAACGTAGTCGCTTCATTGTATATGTTGGGCAGATGCGGCACTCACGTGTTGTCGTTTTTATGGTGCTTGTTGTAACTCTTGTTTATTCAATAAATTTTTTATTTTTTATTTAAAAGGAAGGATTCACGGGTCGACCCGAATAGGCGTCAAAATGACCCGACACAGACACGAAACAAAGCTGCCTCGCCTTTCATGTTCCTTGAGAGATCGAAAAATGGCGAGACACGCCAGTAGACACACAGCTTGTATATCTTCCAAGATTCGCTCTCACCAACCCCAAATATCGCCTCGCACTCCCTCTTCTTTTTCTTCTTCTTTTTTACAGTCCCGGTCGTTCGCCGGAACTCCCCCTCCGCTGGAGGTTTCGTTGACAAAGACACGGGTGTCATTTGCCAAGGTATTACTGGCAAGAACGGCACTTTCCACACCGAACAAGCCATTGAATATGGCACCAAGATGGTATCTTTTATGCTTACCTGTGATCTTGTGTTCAGCTTTGAATTTTGCTGCTTCTTTCATGGTCTTTTGTAATATTCTTGTTCTGAGTAGTCTCTGTGATTGTGAAATGTTAGGTGTTGATTTTTTTCCTCATTGTTGTTCGCTTACTGTTGTTGCTGGCTACCTTGAGGCGTAATTTAGGTTACAACATGGCATATAGTTTCAAACAGATAATGTGATTGTAACAAGCATAGCTGGAGCTGGTGCTGGTGCTGATCTGTATTTATTTACTTGTTTAGTTCATTATATGGTGATCTCATAAATAAAAACATATTGAATTCTGGTTTGAGGTGTCTAGCTGCAGAATTTACTAGTTGATTGTGGCCATGGAGGAAATCGCAGATTAGATTTTCAACAGTGCTTTATGATCTCAGTTGATAACTCTTTTGGCAGTTTTTCAATTATTATAAGGGCCCAGATTGTTTGTTGGGGCATGTAGTTAAAGTCGCTTAAGCTGTATCCATTTGTAACCAACAGAAGATGATCCGAATATAGTGAAAGAGGGGATATTTTATTACCAAAAAAAAGAGGGGATATTTTCCCTTCCAGTTTCTCAGATGTGTAAACAAAGAGGTGTTTGCTGATTTGTGTTGATTTTGTTGGGTTGAAGACTACTTACAAATTGTTTTGTTGCCCTCTTCTTCCAACCTGCAGCTATACTCTTCTTCTCTATCCATTTTTCTTCACACTCTTTCTTAACAATGTTTCAGCTCTAACATTTCCGTACATTTCTGTTTCATCTCATAGGTTGGTGGAGTGACACCCAAGAAGGGTGGCACAGAGCACCTTGAACTTCGTGTTTTCAATACAGTGGCAGAAGCCAAAGCTGAAACAAAAGCTAATGCATCAGTGATCTATGTTCCTCCTGCTTTTGCTGCTAGAGCTATTATGGAGGCAGTTGAAGCTGAATTGGATCTGGTGGTGTGCATTACAGAAGGAATTCCTCAGCATGACATGGTAATGATATTATTAATTCAGTAATCACTTAGAAAGCTTTTTATTTCTCCTTTCTTGCCTTCTTTTTTTCCCCCTGTTTTTATTTGCAGGGGAATCATTGCATATTTCAGTTATATGCCATTGGATTTTCTAATTTGAAGTCAGCAAGGGAAAGGAAAGTCTCATGATTTATACTGGACTTTGTAAACTGCTCACATATGTAAACTTTTTCTTATCCAGTGTTGGAAAAAATGGTGCATTCCAGTCCCAGGTTTCAATTATAATGGCTGTTTCAGTTGTGATCTTTCTAACTTCATTACATCTGGAAATAGTTTGCTTGTCAAGTTTGCATATTTTGTGCATTTGGAAATGCATTGGCTGTACACAACTGCTGTAGCTGGAGCTGTTCTTTTGATACATAAATAGTCTCATTGAAAGTTCAATACATGGATGTTTCAGGTTCGTGTGAAGCTGCTCCTAATTGTCCTGGTATTATCAAACCAGAGGAATACAAGATTGGAATTATGCCTGGGTATATACACAAACCAGGATGTGTGGGAATTGTTTCTCGTTCTGGCACATTGACTTATGAGGCTGTTAGTTCATAAATTGCATACTGTTGCCTATGTTACATCTACTTTTGAGCTCCCTTTCCATCATAGCCATTGTCAATGAAAACTTTTCATATATACCTTTTTACCTCTGAATAGGTGCTTTATCCATGCATGAGTTCTTGCATTACATTCTTCTTTGGCTATCAATTTCATTCTATGTCACTATTTTGCAATTAATAATGCAGTTTTAGGCATGCTGATGCTAATAAATTGGTTCTTGTCAGTGTAATTTTGTATTTACTCCTGTTTTCCATATCATTGCATTACTGACAAAGTTTCTTTGAATTTCATGCACAAAAAAGTTATGGTTTACTAGCTATATTCTCTTACATGTAGGCATATTTTTGGTCTACTTGAGAGCTCTGAAGTAAACAAAATTTTCAAGAAATTTATCATTTAATAGCATATTTGTCCCTTTGACTGTCTATGTAAAGCCCCTCCCGCCCCTTAATTTTTCCTTGAATCAGAGAGATTTTGCTTTTTGATTCTGTTGAGCCGTTGCTATACTGATGAAGTTGTTTGTGCATTTATTTATTTCCCCATAACCTGTCTAAGATTGTTGCAGATGGGAACTGATATTTGACCTCATCTTCCTGCAAAACTTTTTTGTACATTTAAGCTTTATTAACTGCCCTTAAGGTGATGTTGAAAATCTGCAATTATTTAACATATTCATTTTAATTTTTTTTAGGTCTTCCAAACAACTGCAGTTGGTCTAGGGCAATCTACAATGGAACAAACTTTGTTGATTGCACCACCAAGTTTCTTGCAGATCCCCAGACAGAAGGTAAGCTAGGGATGTTTTGAAGTTTTGTGATCAATGTTGCAAAAGCCATAGTTTAGCATAGGGTCTCCAATATGTATTATGTGCTATGTTCATAAATGTACATTGAAGGCTTATCTATGTTTATTTCAATGACATTGTTATAATAATTCCTTTAGTATCTACAAAAGCCTCGGCGTTGTTTGTGAAATATTGGAAATCTGCATTTAAGGTTCTGTTGTGGCTCCTAGTGCCTTGTATAAGTCTTCATTATGTTCATATTAAGACTATTTATCGGTTTTTTCAGCTTGTGAATTTGCAATTATTGGATGCATTTCCATAGTTTTGTGATTATAGAATGCATTTTCTTATTTTGTGTTTCTTGTAGTTTGTCAATAAAGTTCATGCTCATTACATGAACCAAAGAATTCTGTAGCCACAGTGATCAAAGAGCAAAAAATTGCCTGAACTGTTGAAGGGTGCTATTTACATCAATCTCTCCAATGGTTAACTAACTTCTTTCTTGATTTTCTTCCATTTCGTGCTTTATTCCCCTTCAGGCTATTTAATTGAAAGTCTGTGATTGTACATAAAGGATAGTCTGAGCCTAAAGCTGGGATAGGCAGAGCTTTAATCTGGTTAAGAATTGAATTGTAGGTATCATTCTCATTGGTGAGATAGGAGGTACTGCAGAGGAGGATGCTGCGGCTTTAGTTAATGTATGCAATTCATGATTAAATGACAATTCTGGCCAGTAATTATGATAATAAAATCTGTGGAAGGAACTCAGCTAGTTAAGCTCAATCAAAAGAAGGGAAGTGAATGAAGTTTCGAAAAGCTATTTAACTGTTCAATTTTAATAATTTATTTCTCTAATTGCATGGCTACATTAATGTTGTAAGCGCTACATTGTAGAATAACAACACTTTTGTAAAAGAATATTTGTTTTATGTGTTGAATGAAATTGCCATGGCTTTAAAGTTTTCAAGGTTGGCGTGTAGTTACTTCATTTTCAAAGAGCCCCTCTATATATGGTATTTGCAACTTGGACAGGAGAATGGAACTGACAAGCCTGTTGTTGCATTCATTGCTGGACTTATGACACTCTATAATTTTATTTTAAGTTGCTTATCATATCCCATATTCCAGAATTGCATGTTATTTTAGACCTGTAGTTCCAAACATTGTGTAGCTTTCTGAGCATTTGCAAAAGGGGATCTGCATTTAACTGTTTCAATCGCTAAATGTTAAAGTTTCCTTTTCTCCCTTTTGAATCATGGAACAAATATGGATCAACTACCATTGTCTATATGCAGCTATTGTATCTGGGGGGAAGGGTGCAGCCCAGGACAAAATCAAGACTCAAGAGAAGCTGGTGTGATGGTGGTTGAATCTCCACCAAAAGTAGCAGATTATGTTGTTGTAACGTAAACAATTCACAAAGTGAGTAAGCATTATAAAAGTACTCAGGAAAATACATGTTAATTCATGGAAATAGTTGGTTAGCGATGGTAATTATAGTTTAGTCAGGCTGGTTTGACTCGAAATTAACAGATTCGGGATCGGATTTTAAATTAATGAAATGACACGGATATTATTTTGAATTTTAATTAATATTTTTACTTTGCATTAAGAGAAGAATGTTTATAAGTAGATAGAATATTGTTGGAATCCCAAGATAAAGAATGGGTTAAAGGTTGTTGGGGTTATAATTAAAGAGAGGAGAACCAACCGGATTTCATCATGCCAATACTCACCATCATCCAAAATCCATTCAACAATGCTTGCCTCTTTTTTTTTCCCCCTATCTCTTTGGGACGGACGAAATTAATTAATAAATAATATTTTAAATTTTAAAATGCGTTTATTTTTAATTATTTATTTTAAATTAAAAAATTCCTAAGTAAGGCTAAGTTGTTATTGTTTTTCACAACATTAAATTAGTTGGAACTCATATTTGTGTCTGATTATGATTTTAAATGTGACACCATTTGGAAGACTTTGGAACTTTTTATTTGATTACTGTGGGCGTGGTTTCAAGGGGCTCGAGGGGGAAACAGAGCAAACCCTAATTGAATTTAACAATCCGGAATTGGCGCCAAAAACACCCTCCAAACTCCAAGATTTGTTCCTAATTCCAAAATCCTAATTCTGTGAGCAGCCAACTGTTTTGAATAGCTTTTCAGGTACTTTTGAGTTTCTCTGATTCTCTGTACTTCCAACCAAGTCTTCAAACATCTTCAAGTTAGTAGGCTGTTATAGGTTATTTTTGTTTTTTTCTTACCTTATTTATTATATATATATGTGTGTGTGTAACTGAAACTACTTCTATTTTAAGATTCTTTGATTTCTCACCTACAACAAATCTAAGTGACTCTTCTCTCTCTGTCTCTTTTATCTCTGTAAATCTCTCAAGCTGTAAACTTTCTCTGTTATGGAGCCTTGTCCGAAACTGGAGAATCAAGACTTCGAAACCGTTGACAAACCACCGGAGGTGGTCGCTGAAGGGAACGGCAATAAAGGGTTCAAGCTTCGTGATGTGATGGCTGGAATTTGTGAACATGATGTAATGGCGGGGATTTCTGAGAATGATGTAAAGGTTGAGAGAGTCGAGAATAGTGAGTGTAATCGCCAAGAAGAGAATGAAGAAGAAAAGGGCACTGTTGAAACGAAGGTTTTGAGGAAGGGTCAAAAGAAAGGAAGTTCCTTTAGTGATGAAAACGAGGAACTAGTTGGGTGTGACGGAGTGAAAGGAGGAATAAATGATGGGAACTTGCAAGAAGATTTTGATTGCTTGGAAGAGGATAGTGTGGTTTCTTCTTTGAAAAGGAGTCGGAGAAGTAAAGGGAAAAAGGTGAACTATGCTGAGATTGATGTAGAAGAGGATTACGAGGAGGGTGGGGTTCCAAAGAAGAAGAAAGGTGGTGGTAGGGGAAGGAAGAAAGGTGTGGTCGTAAAAAAGGATTGTTTTGGTACAAGGGAAGGCAATGAGAATGGTAACTTGGAGGAGGAAAGTGGAAAGAATGTAAATAAAAGAAGGAAAAGGAATGGTTGGGCCAAGGAGAATGATGAAGGAGAACTTGATTCAGTGGCGACGAGCACCGAGTCTGGTTATCCACTGAGCAATACACTATCTTCTGAGATAGAAGTTGAAAGGAAAAAGCGAACCCGCCAGGTAGCCTACTTGGTTATCTTAAGGACGTTTAGGATTTCATTGCTTTTCTTAAAATATTGTTTGGGTTATATGGTTTTCCGTCTTTGTGCTTGCAGTACACAGAAGAGGACTGTGAAATGTGCCATCAATGTCAAAGGAATGATAAAGGGAGAGTCGTCAGGTGTCAGAAATGCAAGAGGAGGCGATTGTGCACCTTGTGTTTGAAGAGCTGGTATTCAATGGAATATCATTTATGTTATTTTTTTTAATTGAAGTATTTTTGTTTAATAATTCTAATAACTTTTTTTCCCAATTAAACTCGTATATCAGGCATGATCTATGTATTACTGAAAATTTTATACGAATGATCTGCTAGAAAGTTGAAATGAATGTACACTGTCTTTTATGAACGATTTGAGGTTTTATAACTGTAGAGGGCGGATAGGCTCGAAGTTTCTGTTAGGCAGGTTGGTTTATGCCTGCTAAGTTATTCTACTGCTACTGGGGTCCTCCTTTCTTAATGTTTTAGGTACCCTAAGATGACGGAGAATGATGTTGCTGATGCTTGTCCAGTTTGCTGTGGGAACTGCAATTGTAAATCTTGCCTGCATATGCATATGCCATCTGAAGCTCGGGATAAAGTTTGTTTTTCACCTTGGAATTTGTGCTATATGGTGTTTCCATTACACGTTCAAGCATGTATTTGATGACCTGCTAATGGCTGCAGCTTTTAGAAAAAGTAAAACTGCAACTCAGCGGTGAACAAATTCAACAGCACTCTATATATTTGCTCAAACTACTACTTCCACGCCTGAAGCAGATAGATGAAGATCAAATGGCAGAAAGAGAGATTGAGGCAAGGATCCAGGGTAATCTTTGATTGTTTCCCAAATGAGATTTGTATAATCGATAAATTAGGAAGTTTTCGTACAATTGATAAATAAAAAGTTTCTA
The DNA here is from genome assembly GCA_027568915.1 of Erythroxylum roraimae. NCBI lineage: Eukaryota > Viridiplantae > Streptophyta > Magnoliopsida > Malpighiales > Erythroxylaceae > Erythroxylum > Erythroxylum roraimae. The sequence continues at coordinate 5,639,465 of JAOSBL010000003.1, read as the reverse complement.
TCTCCTTTTATTTATTTATTTTAATGTTTTAAGGATGGTCTATTTATGTTGAATGCTTAGAATGTAAAATCCCTTCAATTGAGAAACATACACTTAATCAATTATTGTAGGTCAAAAAGATGTTTAGTATAGGTTCCTCGAATTCAGATGAAAGTGATAGGTTAGTTTTGTGTGTCATGAGATGGCGCATATTCTGAAGATGCAGCCTCAGCTCAAGAATGAGTATCTCCCCGTGCCCCCAGTTATTAGCCTAAGAATCTGCACTGAACCCCATTCACATCGTTAGAGCAAAATCTGAAGTATCAATCAAACCGATCTACCAAACCAGTACCTGCCTAATAGTTTAAATGTTTTTGAGGAACTCTGTTATTGAGCACCCAATTACATTTATATGTTTAATTTTGATTTTACATTTCTGTCCACTTAATAAGTGGCCCAGTGTATCTGCTCAAGTTATTATTTGGGAATTCAAATGTTAGTTTTCCTTTACATCAAATGCTGACTATTGTGTTGGGCAGGGGTACCTCTTGCGGAATTGAATGTAAAATTTTCTGATTGTCCTGTGAATGAACGCATTTTCTGGTAAGGCCTTCTTCAGGTTAGGAAACATTTTGGAGATTTTTCATTGCTTTAAGTAAGATTCATTGTTGAAAATTTTTCCTTTATTATTTTCTTTTACTCGGGGACACAGTGACAACTGCAAAACTTCTATATCTGATTATCATAGAAGTTGTCCGAGGTGTTTTTGTGATCTCTGTCTTACTTGTTGCCAAGAGATCCGCAATGGATGCCTACAAGGTGGTGGGGATGATGTTGTTATGGAGTATTTTAATCCAGGGCCTGATCATTTGCATGGTGGAGATCTGAAACCACCAGAACCATCTGCTGTAGTAACTGAGACTCCTTGTGAGGATCCTTCTGAGACAAAAACTAGGTGGCAAGCAAATGAAGACAAAAGCATCAGTTGCTCATGTGGGGGTGACATTCTAGAACTCAAGTCTTTGTTCCCAGCTAATGTTTCAGAGTTAGTGAAGAAAGTGGAAGATATTACTAAAAGACATGAACTGGACATGGCTGGGACTCCTATTGAAGGATGTCTGTGTTTTAACTCGAATGATCATGTAGATCTAGACAGTTTTTCGTTGCTGAAAGCAGCATCTCGAGAAGATTCTAATGATAATTATTTGTACAACCCAAGAGCCAAAGATATCAAAGAAATGGATATTCACCATTTTCAGCATCACTGGATGAAAGCTGAGCCAGTGATTGTCAGTGACGTACTGGAAACTGCAACTGGGTTAAGCTGGGAGCCATTGGTGATGTGGCGTGCCTTCCGCCAGATAAAACGTGAAAAGCATGTGAGAGCCATTGACTGTTTGGATTGGTGTGAGGTAAGTGTAGTTATCTGTTATTTGCTGAATAATGGAGAGAAAAATTCATCTGATTTGAATATCTCAAGAGTAATTTCCTATTTTACAGCATTGACTAGAATTTTACAGCTGTAGTATTCAGCTGTAGAATCCCAAGAATCAGGTCAACAGTTCATTTCCAACTGTATATCATCCTAATACAGTTATGTTCCTTGGGCTGACTATTGACCTAAGCATAATTTAACTACACAAATAGCCAAGATTATTGTAGAAGATGAGTTTGCACTGGTAATGTTGCTAGAAGTGAGATATAAGTTTGTTTAAACAATTCAAAACAATTAAGATATCTTTTTGGGCACAGTAGAGCCTAGTTTTTGCTCTCGCAGTTCCCACCATTCTTTGACAGGATATGTAATCTGGAACTTATGTTGATATTTCTTCTATTCAGGGCCTCAAGTTGACAGGTTTGCGTGTGGATGCTACTTTATGTGATGCAATGCATTTAACACAGGGTCTTTCTATAGGACTGTTATGTGCATTATTCACATATGATATGTGATTTATTATAGATATTGGTTACTTAACTAGTGTGACTGCATATCTTGCTATGCATGGCTGATTTCTCTGAACAGTCACTTTTTTTACTTGCTCTGCTGTCTTGACTTTTGGGTTTCTCTCCTATTTTGATTCTTTTTAGTAGATTTCTTCTTTTAACTGGGAAGGCCGTCATTTTAGTTTGATCTGGTGGCTCTTGGTACATGTGTGAAATTAAAGAACAACACTGAGTCATATTCACCTCACTCTGAAGAAAGTGAAAATTCACTGTTTCTCTCTCTTAAAGATTGGTAGTACAAATGGAGAGCAATTGATATGCACCTTTTATTGATGTAATTTAACACTATATTCACCTCTCGTGTATCTTCTTTTCCTTTTGCACGCTTTACATTTTGCTGTAGTTATAGAATTAGTTGATTCCGAGCCTGGTTCTTCTTCTGTAACTTCTGTGGCCTCTGACCAAAATATTCTTGCTGGTTTTGATCTTTGAGTATTGATGCTGATTCTTTCTGATATGCAGGGAGATATCAATCTCCACCGATTTTTTGTTGGATACTCAGAAGGGTTGGAAGATAAAAAAGGTTGGCCTCTAATATTGAAGTTGAAAGATTGGCCTCCATCTAATATGTTTGATGAACGTTTGCCGCGACACAATGGAGAATTTATATGTTGTTTGCCCTTTAAAGAGTATACACATCCTAAAGAAGGGCCTCGAAATCTTGCCATCAATTTGCCTGCTAAATCTCTGAAGCCAGATATGGGACCTAAAACTTACATTGCTTTTGGATTTTCCCAAGAACTTGGACTTGGAGATTCTGTGACCAAGCTTCACTGTGACATGTCAGATGCGGTATGTTCAGTATTATTAATGAATGTGGTCAATCTCTATATTTGTGCGTTGAAAACTAGTTCTTTACGAGGGGAATGAATGTCTACTCAACTTTTTGATGGTCTCATGTTTTTCTTTAGTCATTCAAGTAGGTCAGCTTCTTTACCTGTGTATAAATATGGAGTTGGTAAACAAGTGATTATGTTAAACGGTATAAACTTTAGAATATGGCATCAATTGTTTATCTTTCTTTGAATTGGCAGAAGTTTTGATTTATTGCAATGAACAATCTGGATTTAAAATGATTACTTACTATCAAACTGGTATTTAAATATTGAGTTATCCATGATCTTTAAAATTGTCTGTTTCAGGTGAATGTTTTAACACATAGTGCTGAAGTAAGGCTTAAGCCTGATATCCTCGCTGGCATAGAGAAATTGAAAAAGGATCACTTTAAGCAAGATCAAAAGGAACTTTTTGGAATCAATCAGGTAGAAAATGAAATGGCTTCTTCTGACAATAATGATACATGTGTTAGCTCACCACTAAACAATCAAGAGTTAACTTCTCAAATTGATGGCCACCAAGATGATTCTGAGTCATCTGAACATGATCTGAAGAAACCAGAGCTAAAAAGTAGGGAGGAGATGGAGATGGTTCAACATAAAGGCATCAAGGGTCAGTTTGCCACTGAAGTTGATCCAAATGAGGGATCTCTGCTGACCGACTTTGATTCGTCAGAGACAAAATTTGAGGACATGGTTAAATGCAGAGAGAATGAGGGTGGTAGCCCTTTAGATAGGCAAGATGAAGTGGAGGGAGGTGCGCTTTGGGATATTTTCCGTAGAGAAGATGTTGATAAGCTGAAGCAATATCTTAACAGGCACTTCAAAGAATTTAGGCACATTCATTGCCTTCCATTGCAGAAGGTAATTTTATGCATTAAAGTAAACACGGTTGGTTTCTGTTTGATACTAGATTTTTCTAGTTGTGTATAGCTGAAGTGTACGTGAAAGCAGAAAAATGTGCTTCTTTGACTTTAAGATTTAAAATTCCAGAAAGAACTGCAGTCATCATAAATATATTGATAATTGATATCAATGATGCTGAGTATTTTTCTTTAAAATTTGCCTGAAAGTAAAAAGTGTCTTGGAAAGATGTTGGCTGATGCTTTTGTAAACAAATCTTGGTGTTTGATGGATACGACATCTATATGTCCAGAAAAGGTGTGTGCTATGTACAGTTGGCAATTTAAGCCTGACCTGGCTTGGGCTGGCCCAAATTCATCAGTCCAGGCTCGAGTTGACTAGGCTTTGGGTTGGGTTCAGGCTTGGGAGACTGGTCCAAAGTTTGACCCAAAAGGTTCAAACACCCTCACCAAAATGATGTTTTGGTTTTGGTTTTGGTTTTTATTTGTATTTTTAAGAAACTCAAGACTAAATGGTGTTATTTGGATCATTTACACCAAAAACGACACCATTTTGCCATCCCTTACTGTCACACTAGACGGCTTTCTAATTGAATTGCTTATTCTGGGTGTAGGTTGTTGATCCAATACATGATCAAACATTTTATTTGACTGAAGAGCATAAGAGAAAGCTGAAAGAGGAATATGGTTAGTTTTCATGTTTATAGATAAGTCCTAGTTACTTTTTATATTTATTAGTTATTATTATATTGAGGTTATTCATGGTTGTATGGAGGAATTGAACCTTGGACCTTCATTCAAAAACTTGGAGATGCTGTGTTCATTCCTGCAGGTTGTCCTCATCAAGTGAGAAATTTGAAGGTAAGTTACTATTGCATTGGACTTTTTTTAATAATTAATTTGCTTGATTCTGGTCACTTCCATGACCTTGATACAGAACTAGAACTTTTGACTAGGATGGATGTTCTAACTATGGATGTGATAATAGAACGAGATTGATTTTGTATGACCCTTGAATTCAATAGTTTCAAACATCAAGCATTATTGCTATATATGTGTTGCTATTCAAGTCAACCTCAGCACAATTAAAAAAAAATCTTTTGTCCAAGAAGTTCATCAAAGCTGTTGATTTGAGTTAGGAATTTGTTCAGTTTTGACTTGTCATCTCTAGCTTGAATTTCTGCAAGATGTAATGCCATCCGTTGCCAAACTTTGCTACAATGTTTGTTATGTGTTAAAAGTTGTGTTACGTGCATACGTAATGCATAATAATGTCTCCAAAGATGATTATCGTATAAATTTAATCAATTCTACTTTTTAATTATTCAGAGGATATTTAACATCAACTAATCTTTCTACATGATGCTCATCTCTCTTGCAGTTGGAGATGTTTATTTTTGTGATGTCAGAGTTTGTGAATTAATCAGTTATCTTTGCTGCTTTCATGCTTAGCAGGCTCTATTTATGTGTTCCAACAGTCGTACATATGACTTATGGGCAGGCTGAAAAACATGTCTAAAACAGTTGCGTAAATGATGCTGATATGTTTAATCGATCTTTATCTTTAAAATTATTGTCCTGTGGATGCTCTGGGGGTGTTGAAATAAGTTGGGTATCTTAATCCAAGTTCCCCTCAAAGGCAATATAGATGATATCGTAACTGTTAAGATATGTTACATTTTGCAAGAGAGTGCTATTCTGTAGTCTTCTGCTTGCAAACCATAAAATTAACTCCATTCTTGTGCCAATAAAGATTGTATACTCTCAGATTCGTTCTGGACTTTATCCATTGTTTTGACAGTTTAAGCACTAATATCAAAAGATCAATTGATATTTTTGTTGCAGTCATGTATAAAGGTAGCATTAGACTTTGTTTCGCCTGAAAATGTTGGTGAGTGTATTCGCTTGACAGAGGAGTTTCGTCTACTTCCACGTAATCACCGAGCTAAGGAGGACAAGTTGGAGGTAAGCTTCTTGTAGTTTTATTTTATATATTTTATGGTGGTTACTTTTGGACTTGGACGCATTTTTGCCTTTGATATATTGGGACATAAAAGTAAATTGGGGCCTAATTTTTATATTGTTAATAATTTCTTTCTTTCTTGGTTTTCCTGGGCTTATATTTCTCATAGGCGAATATGCTGTTAGATAAGCTGGATTTGCGTTCAAATTTGGAGAGATGATTTGCTTTTACTGTTTAGTTTGTGCTGATATCACCATGTTTTATGTTGATCTTTTCTTGCATGATTTTGCGGGAATTGAATTTTGAAGTATAATGGAGCTAAACGATTAAGTTTGTTAATTTCTTTGTTTTCTTGGTCATCTCTGTTGGATTGGGCTCCAAATTTGGAAAGATGGTTAGGTTTTGTTGGTTGCCACTGTTTTCACTATGCTTTAAGTTGATTATTTTATTCTACAGGACGTGATGTAGAACAGCTTTGAACTTTAGATTTTCACACGATTCTTTTTGTTTTTGGTGGTGGTCGTGTGAGAGGGGGGTTTAAATTAGAGATTGAAGGACCTCTACCTCCTTTTGTAAATTATTATAAAGGGTTGACGCACAAACAAATAAATTTATAGTTCCTTAAATTTCATAAGGAGTAACTGTTAACAAACGAAATCCAAAAGGAGCAACTTTGTGTACTAAACTTATTTAAGTAAAACAAATTGGTTGAACTGAAAGTAGCTTACAAAGTTTATTCTACTGTCATCAATTCGGACTGCCACATTCTTTACTACATATGTTCAAGTTGCTTGTGATGATTATAAATTGACATGTTCCGATCTGGATGGATACTTTACAGGTGAGGAAAATGCTCCTGTATGCTGTGCAACGGGCTGTAGAGGTTTTCCAGCCTAAAGAAAAGTGAGTCACCGAACATCTGTTCATGAGTTTGATTTTTGTTACTTCTGTATCTATGCAGTTGTTCTACTTTTGACTTGTCACCATCTGGCCCCAAAAAATATTTGTTCTGAAATTATGGGAGCATTGCCGTTTGTCGTGGTGATTATTAGTGATTGTGAAAAGGACAAAGAAAGGAGCAGAACTTTGTTTTTCCCTAGGGGGTCAATTCTCATGCATTTACTTTCCATCCAGCTCTCATTTTCTTGATTTTTGCTCGGTCTTTGCCCTCCATTAGTAGTATCGTCAGAGATAGAGATTGAGAAAATGAATAGAAGGCACAGAAAGGTGCTGGAATTCAATAGCAGGATTTTGTATCAAGTAAATTTCCCATGAACAATATAGGCTTTGCAATAAAAAAGACAAGAAACTACCTGACACATGTGGCTACAGCTTATCAACTGACTGTTCATATTTCAGGTCAAAGACAAAAGAGGTGGATGAGAAGAAAACTGAGAAGAAAACTAGAAAGAGAAGGAAGCGTAAAAGCTCCTAGAGAAGGTCTGCCTGTGTTATGGTTATTCACATCCCGACCCAATCCTCCTGTCAAAATATGCCCTCTGTAATAGCTTGAATTATACAAGTTTCCTGTTTTGCATGGCAACTACCACACGAGGCTTTTTGTTTGAAATGTTTGAAGGAAATGGAAGACAGAACAATGGACAATGTTCTTCTAACCATCTCCAGTGTAGCAGATGCATATGCATCTCGTGTATATTATATTTTGTTGTAACGGGTTAAATGTTTAGTCCATCCACCATTTTTATGATCATCCATACATCAACCTTAATCTTCTCAACCTAACCTGGAATTGGTGTTTTGGTTAGTTGCACACTTCTCTGCAGGAAGAGTTTCTCAGTTGAAACCAGTAATGTTCTTATGAAGTATGCAGATTATTTACTACCATTAATGTTCATATAATAAATGTTCATGACTTTAAGAGAGTACACTTGACTGGGTTATCTTTTAAATTGGAATTACGAATTTGGGTATTAGGATCCTATTTTTAAATCTCAGGTTATGAAGATGACTTTCATTTTGGGCTTGTTTTTTTCAATTGCATTAAATGCTTAAGATGCATATTTAAGCTACTTATTATTGTTAATATTTATATAACAAAATACAACTACAAGCCCTGGTTAGCTACCCTTAATTGGTAGCAATGGTCTTCTGTGTTTAGTATATCATCAGTACCGAAAGCACCATGTGAATCTGAGGTCATATAACCATGAAGTGGACGTGAAACCACTTCCATTCAAAGTTTCCATTTGTGGCAAGTGCCCATGTTCTTTTCTTCCTGCACTGGTCTTTTTCAAGGGTGAGTTGGTGATATAGTCTTCATGAGATATATTCCACAATATTTCTGCCAAGCCCTTTATAGTTTTTTTCTTTTATTTTTTTTGCATAACGTAATGAAATGTTAGTTTTAAATGGTAATCATTTTGAGAGAGACAGAAAATTAAGGAAAAGCATGAATAGAGAGGGCCAGAGGAAGGGGGTCTGTAGCTATTGAATTCAAGACAAAAACTTAAAAAGAGGAGGGGACCATTAGAGTAGCCTTTCTTGTCTAGGATTGATGACATGTGATGTCTGACCATTTTCTAGTTGCCCACAAGAAATAGAAAGAAAGAGAACTCTGACTACACTGCAAGTTCTGGTTTTCTTAAAATGTTCTACGTTAAGTGAAGGGGACCAAAACGATCTCTATTTTCCATCCAGCTGATAAGGAAGAAGAGTAGAGTTTAATGTTTTTGGGGCTTACCTTTTCTAGCTTGGTAGCAACCCTCTGGATTTGATCTTCTTGATGGATATGCCAGATTGCTTGAACAAGTTTTAGCAAATTTTGGTGGTGGTACATTGTAACTTTATTTTGGTGCAGATAGTAACTTATATTACTGCTCATGGACTGATATGATCCTCTCATCATTATTATAGTTGCTGATTGTCAGGAACTGAAGATCCTATGTTCAAAGAACAATTTCTTCTCTTAATTCAGACTTTAACTAACAAAGTAACGTTCAAAATGCAAATCTAAAGCCTTGGTGGTTCAATTTAAACTTAGAAACATTCATGGCTAAGGACACAGAATCTCTACCTAGCTTCCATAAACTTGCTTATGTTCAGAGTTTGTGAGATCCAACTGGACACAAGTTGTCAGTATTTGGTTAATCAGTGGAGGTCAAGATACATGTTATCCAAATTACAGCCTCAAGGAAGCTGAAAGCTTCTGTTAAAAGCATCCATCAGTCGATAATCAAGTAGTTCAAATAACTAAACCTTATACTGTTTCCATAATAATGCTAAAACTTGAAGAGTACCCTTTATTTCTGTGTCTTAGAAGACGAATAGATTCATGTCTTTACTAATGTTAATACCTTCTTGTACCCTTTTTCTTTAATGCCTAAAAGTGCAATTAGAGCGTTGCAGAAGAATTGAAGTGATGTTATGTTTATATAATTAAACTTGAATCATACTTTTTTCTTAGCTGAAATGTATACATGTTACATATGGTAAACATATATAAAATGATGAGAACACTATACAAGACGCCAACTTCCTCCATTGTCGCCATAACTGAGTAATGGAGCTTTCTAGCCAACTGTTAGGTTGTCGGCTGTCTTGGAATCAAATTCTTTGTTAGGACAAGGAAACATAGAAAAATGTTAATGTAAGTGAATAAATCTCATAACTTGATATCAGAACACAACAAATTTTGGATATGTTTAGTTATTTTAAATTTAATAAAGACAAATTATTTTTTATAATATGATTTATGATTAATTAAAGCTTTGAATATTAATAACAATTATGACTGATATAATTTAATAATTTGACGTATTTTATTTTTTAAATAATTTTTAAAAATTTAATAATTATCCAAGTTATGTGAATCAAGAAAAGGGATGGCAAGAGCTTACCGAAATCAGTAGCTTTTACTTCCTTTATATAGTAGATTATCTAATTCATATAATGTAAGTCAAAATTATAATTTTTAAAGATGCTCAATTAAATCAAAATCGTAATCCCTATAGATAATCAAATCATAATCTTTAACTATCACTCTCAAGTTGGAGCAAATATATCATACGCTCCAAGCTTATTACATAGTTGTGTTACACTACTTTCAACCAAATACTTGGTAAATAGATAAGCTAATTGGTCGTTAGACTTTACATGAGTAGTTTTTATAACATTTTGTTACGCCTTCTATATTCGAAAAAGTGATAATTTACCTCAATATACTTTGTCCTTTTATGAAAAACTAGATTGGAAGCAATGTAATTAGCTGCTTGATTATCACAAATTAGCTCCATAGGTTATGTTAGCTGAAATCCAAGTTCTTGTAACATATGTTTTACTCAGACAAGTTTTCAAGTTGTATATGTCAAGGTTCTATTTTCTAATTATGTATTTGAAGAAGAAACTACTATTTGTTTGTTGCTTTTTCATGAAATCAGATTACTATCAACAAATTTGCAATACCCTATAGTAGATCACTTATGAATTTTAGAACCAACCCAATCAACATCACTATAGGCTTAAACTGAACAATGCTTATGGTTCTTATATAAGAGTCCTTTTCCAGGATTGCATTTCAGGTATTTCAAGATTCAAATAGCTGCATTCCAATGGTTGGTCCGAGGGGATTGCGTAAATTGACTTACCACACTTGTACTGATTGAAATGTCAGGCCTAGTAACTATAAGATAGTTAAATCTTCGAACTAGTCTCTTATAATTTCCTAGATATTTCAAGAGTTCTCCCTGGTTTTCCTCAAGTTTGATGTTGGTATCCATTGGAGAATCTACCGGTTTACATCCCAATAAGTCAACTTCTTCTACAGATCAATAAAAGATACTTGCATTGAGAGAGACAAATATCATCTTTAGATCTTGCAACTTTGATTCCCAAAAAATACTTTAATAGACCAAGATGTTTTGTTTAAAATTGTTATTACATGAACTCTTTCAATGTGTGAATTCCATTTCGATCATCACCAGTAATAACAATATCATAAACATATACGATCAATAGATTTTTACCAAATCTTATGTGTTGATAAAACATCAAATGGTCTACTCCACACTGCTTCAAACCAAATTTTTTTACAAGTGAACTAAATCGTTCAAACCATGCTTTAGGGGGATTGTTTTAAACCATATAAAACTTTCTTCAATAGACACACTTTTTCGAACTCCCCTTGGGTAACAAACTTTAGAAGTTGCTCTATACAAATTATTTCTACTAGATCACCATAAAGGAATGAATTTTTGATGTTAAGTTGGTAAAGAGGCCAAGAATAAGTTGCGGCTAAGTAGATAAAAATATAGATTGACACCAATTTTGTCACAAGAGAAAAAGTTTCAGAATAATCAATGCCATATACTTGTATATATCTTTTAGCAACAAAAAGAGCCTTCAGTCATTCGATAGATCCATTAGTAAGTGTCTTAATAGTATATACGCATCGACAACCAACAATTGAGGCATTAGGAGGTGAATAAGCTTCTAGGTGCCATTTAACCATAAAACATCTATTTCCTCTTGCATAGCTTGCTTCCACCCAAGGTTCTTTATAGTCTCTATTTTACTTTTAGGTATAGAAATATAATCCATACTTGATAAAAAAGAACAAAAGGAGATGGGCATATGGTTATAAGAAACAAAATTGAAAATCGGATGATTCGTACAAAATAGTTTACCTTTCTGTAAAACAATAGGTCAGTCTAAGTCACTGTTTTTCGAATATGGAGATAAATTAAGCGTTGGAGGAGAGGGCTCATCCAGATGGCCATCTACCATTCGATGAGGTCGTCGAGAATAAACCTATAAATTTGCTTGAGACAACTAATTATAAAGATAAGAATGATCAAAATTTGTATGAGAATTGTTTAAAATTTTAGGAGAATTATCCAACGAGTTGTCAAAAAGTGAGAGTAAATAATGATGAAAGTTTTTGGCATCTTGACTCTCTGAAAAATTATGCAGTATTCTCTAAAAATGTCACATCTGCACACACAAAGAATCTTTTAAGTGAGAGGTTGTAACAACGATAAATTTTTTTGTCATCTCGAGTAACTGAGGAAGATACACTTGATGGCTCATTGAGACAATTTGTCAACTTCTGGCTAGATTTAGTGGATAAAACAGACACATCCAAAGATACGAGGTTGAAGAGGAAACAAAGAGTTATTAGGAAACATAAAGAAATAAAGGATTTGATCTTTGAGAGTAATGGATATCATTATGTTAATAAGATAGCAAGCAGTGAGGACAACATCACTCAAAAACTCCTTGAGAACCTTCATCTCAATTAGTAAGGTTCAAGCAACTTCTATGACATGCCCGATTTTTCTTTCAGCGGCACCAATTTTTTGTGTGTGTGAGAACAAGAAGATTGTTGAATCATACCACATTTTTTTATGTAAAACTTAAAGGGTTTAGAAAAATATTCTTTGGCATTGTCACTTCTGAGGATATGAACTGAACAACCAAATTAAGTTTTGATTTTAGAGCAAAAGGATTGGAAAATAGAAAACAATTTGGAACATTTTTTCCATAGATATAACCAAGACATTCTAGACCAATCATCAACAAACACAACAAAGTAATGAAAACCAATTTTTGAGGTCACATGAGATGGACCCCAAACATTAGAATAAATTAACACAAAATGGCTTTCTACTTGATTTTGAATTTTGGATGAAAAAGCAATACGATGATGTTTCCTAAGTTGACAAGACTCATAGTCTAAATGAAGATTTGAATTCAAATTAGGAATTAATTTTTAAAAATTTTTGGATGGATGGATGACCAAGGTGATTGTGGATTTGGAGAGTTGAAGCTACAACTGAGTAAGTTGAATGATTGTAAGAATAATAGAGATCTCTAGATTCACACCCTCCTCAATCATCTTATTTGTCTTCAAATCATGGATAACAACAAAATGAGGAAAAAAGAGATATAACAATTCAATAATTTAGTTTACTAAAAGACATTAAGTTGAACAAAAATTTTAGAATATATGGTGTTGCTGAAAAAATTTTAGAATATATGGTGTTGCGGATAACATCATTGAAGGAAAAGGTAATGCAATGTCAACCCCACTTATACTAGTACTGGAACCATTAGCAATAGTAAGTTGGTGGGATAGGGGTAATTTGATCAAAAAAATTTAGGTTACCTTCAATATGATTAGTGGCTCCTAAATCTATAACCCAAGGTTTAACAAAAGACGATATACAAGTTATATGATTACCTAGGTGAGCAAACGACACAATTGGGGTATTTGCTTGCTTGGTCTCTTGATACCGGAGAAAAGCTGCATATTTTTCTTCAAAAACCAATTTATTTCCATTTGTTAAGAAAGAATGATTAAAAGCCTCTATAATATTAGCAGAATGAAATGGCTTTGGGTGCAACTATGGGTATAAGTCCCAACAATAGTCCCGAATATGCCCATCTTTGCTATAATGGTTACATTTCCTTTGGCCTCCTATGCCCTTTCCTCCACGACCACCACAACCAGCTCAGTTAATCAGCCTCTATTTCCACTATTGTGAATAGTTAGATCAGACTTATCACCTCTTTCCTGTATTGTCCCTTTCAAGGATTAAGATACTCATGAATATATCTCAGTAAGTGATGGAAGTTTAGTGCCACCGAGTATCTAGGCTCGAATTGGTTCATATTCTAGTCTTAAGCTAGCCAAGTATTTCAGCACAAATAACTCTTCTCTTTCTAGCAGTTGATCCTTATTTGTTGTTATCGCCTAGGATACTAAATATTCCATAAATAGATTCTTTATTTCTAAAAAAGACTTGGTATGGTTCTTCTCTCCCTTCTCACACTTGAACAATTTTATAGATAAATCATATATACAATTAACGTTATTGGAAAATAAAAGTCTCACATACTTTTATAACTCCTTCGTGGAGTTTACATGTTGACACATGTCAGTAATATTTTACTCCATGGCGTTTCAAAGGTTTGCCATTATTTGATTGTCATTTGTTCCTACTTCTTATAACCTATTAACTTAATACCAGGAGTTAGATCTATGAGATGCTCATACCTACTAAGGCCTTTGAGATATACAATGAACACCTTTTCTTAAGCAACATAATTCGATCCATTCAATTTCCAATTTGTGATTTGTTGAACTATAATTGATGATTGTCCTTCAATACTTTCAGCTTTGAAGTCATTCATGATGTAACTGATATAGAAAGATGTTGAGAATCAGGTGTAAGAATAATAGTGCAAAAATTTGAGTTTCAAATATAAAAAACCTATTCCAACAATTAAAGAAAGAAAAACACATCACCGACAATGGTTAAACATACAAACCTGATTTCCATCAATTAAAAGCAAAAAAAAAACCAATAGGTTTCTAGAGTTGTTGTGACTCATTCCATGACAACAGGGTCAACAGAACATCACCAAAAGGTGGTGAATGGGCTATAATTGTCGGTTGAGAAGCGGCTGCCGGTGGGGCATGGGACACTCGCCGGTGGCCCCTCTTCCTCTGACTTGGTGATCGATGGCTGAGTTTTCTTTAGGATTAGATTGTTAAGGTTAGTTTTATTTTTATGATAAAGGTTTAGGTATAGGTTATCAGTTGTAACAGAATAAAGGAAAAAAGAATTAGAGTTAGGATTAGAAAACCTGCTATCATACCATGATATGAATTAAGAAAAAGGATAAGAAGAGATATGAATTAAGAAAAAGGATAGGAAGAGCTTACTGAGGTCAACAGCTCTCACTCTCTTTATATGCTAGATTATCTTATTGATATGAGATAAGTTATAGTTATAATTCTTAAAGATACTCAGTCAAATCACAAAATCATAATCTCTAACATTAAGAAATATATTTTAAAATATTCTTGAAATATAAAAATTTCAAAATTTTAAATTCATTATTAATAAAATATAATGAATTTTTTTATTATAAATATTATATGAATAAATTAAAATTTTTATTTATAAAATCAATTTATCTTCCAATTTGATTAATACTTAACCATCGTTATTAATAAAATTGTAACATATCAATAATAATAATAAAACTAAAATTTGTTTTTTTTGGAAAAATATAAAATAAAATAACGAAAGTAACATATATA
>JAOSBL010000003.1:5605153-5617399 GCA_027568915.1 Erythroxylum roraimae | reverse complement strand
AGTCAAAAAATAACGATGACCAGTAAGAGAAACAACAGGATTGGGTCCCCATATATCAATATGAACAAGATCAAAAAATTTATTTGATACCGAAGTGCTTACAGGAAAAGAGGTTTTCTTTTGCTTTGCCAAATGGCATGCTTTACAAGCATAATTATCAGTGAAAGACAAAGAAGAAATATAAGAAGACATCAACCGCAGTCTGGAATCAGAAAGGTGACCAAGACAATGATGCCAAAGGTTAGAGGCAGCAGTGATAACAGATAAGGCTGTAGGAGGAGAAACAGAGAAAGTTTGTACTTGAGAGTCCAAAATGTAAAGACCATTGAAAACTTTAGCTGTACCAATCATCTTCATAAAGACTTCTGCTGAAAATGACAGTACCAGAGTACTGAGCGCAGACTTTAGAGCCATTGGGAAGAGTGACATTAATGGGTTGAATTTGTGTGTAAGAAGCAAAACATGACAAAGAGTGTGTGATATGATCAGTGGCTCCAGTATCGAGTATCCAACAATGAGAAGAAAAAGAATTACCTTCAGTCAAAGGAGGAGCAGAAGATGCAGTAAGAACTTGGTTGGTAACATAAGGCTGAGAGGGAATAGTTGAAGACGGAAGCAAGGCCAGCAACTGTTGTAACTGCTCTTGTGTCAAACTAACACTAGGATCCGATTGTAAGATGGCAGTGGACTGTGAAGAGGCAAGGGATTGTGCAACATTATCATCAAACACGATATGTGCACGAGAGGTCTGCCCACGAGACCGATAACCAGGTGGATAGCCATGCTTTTTATAGCAAGTATCAACAGTGTGCCTGTATTTTCCACAAAAGGTGCAGTAGCGTGAATCAGCAGAAGACCGAGCCTGAGACTTCTTGGAAGAATGCTGAGAATTCTAGCGAACAGTGTTGCTAACAAACACCTGAGAAGAGCCAGCTGCTAACTGTCATTCTTGTTGAATAACCAAAGAAAAAGCTTTGGTGATTGAGGGCAAGGGATCCATCAGCATAATCTGAGACCAAACAGCAGTGAAACGATCATGTAATCCTTTGAGAAAATGAATCACATAGTCATTAGCATGATATTTCCAAAAGGTAGCAATCGCACCACAAGAACAAGAAGTGCGACAAGAACAAGAAGGAATAGGCCGAAAATGCAGCAATTCATCCCAAAGAATCTTGAGTTCAGTGAAGTAATCGGTAACTGAACGATCATCTTGTTTGAAGGTCGAGATTTCATCTTGCAGATCGGAAATGCAAAAAATGTCTCCTTGAGAAAAAAGTTCACGGAGATCGCTCCAGATCTCATAAGCATAATCAATCCAAAGCACACTGGTTGTGATCGAAGAGGAAATAGAGTGATGCAACCATGAAATCACCATTGTATTGCATCGTTTCCAAGCAGAAAACAACGAATCAGTAACGGGCGGAGGCTTGATGGAACCATCAACGAACTTAAACTTGTTCTTGGTTGTAAGAGCCATTTTCATTGCTCGAGCCCAAGAATGGTAATTTGAGCTTGTTAACGCCAGAGAAACGAGAACCAAAGCTGGGTTTTCATTAGGATGAAGATAAAATGGACTGGAAGTGAGAGTAGGATCATCGTGCGCCATTGACGATCAAGAAACAGTAAAGATCAAGAAAAATAAAGAAGAAACGAGTACACAGAGTACTTGGTAAACGAAAACAGAGTAGTTGGCAAGCGGAAACCAGAAAGGAAAAGATTCTCTGATACCATGTAGAAAACGTGTTTTGGGAATCGGAAAAACTTGACTTTATTAGCAACAAATGAAAGTATTTATATACAGTGTTTATGAAAGAGTAGAAACTAACTAACTGTATTTAGCTAACAGAGTAAGTGTCATTAATAAATAAACTGCCAGAACTAATATAGCCAAGACCTTCTCCAAACACAAATCATACAATTCCTACTAACCTTGATATACTTGCCTTACCTACAGACACATCTGTCACTTCCACTACCATTCAACCTCCTATACCACCAACTACACGCCCCACACGCACTACAAAATTTCCATCTCGCTTCCTTGACTTTCATGTTGAGTTGCCAAAGCCATATGCATCCCGGTTCACCTCTTATAATCATGCATCCTCAGGTACATCTTATCCACTATCCCACTGTCTTTTGTATTCTAATTTCACTTCTTCCCGTGCTAGCTTTCTACCAGCCATCACTCAATATGATGAGCCAAAATCCTATACAAAGGCCATTAAAGATGTTCACTGGAGAGAAGCAATGCAAAAAGAATTAGAGGCACTTGAACAAAATCATACGTGGACTTTGGAGCCTTTGTCGCCTAACAAGAAACCCATTGGTTCCAAATGAGTTTACAAGATAAAATATCATTATGACGGAACAATTAAGCGACACAAAACTAGTTTGGTGGCCAAGGGTTACACACAAGTTGAAGGATTTGACTATACTGAAACTTTGCTTCAGTAGCAAAACTTACCACGATCTGAACTTTAGTGGCAATAGCAGCAGCCAAATCGTGGGAATTATACCAACTTGATTCATGCATCAACCTCGTCATGGCCATTAGGTAGCAGCTATTCCGCCTATTCGTGTCCTAAAAAAATTATAAATGTAAGGAAAGAAATTAAAGAATCGCTAAAAAATTATATCAATTGTAGTGTATAATTTTCAAAAATATGTGAAAAGTTTAAAAGTTATAATTTTTAAAGGACCTATGTTTAAATGTTCAATACATTTTTTATAATACATGAATGTATTACTACTGAGATACTTGAAGATAGTATTTTATGCAACAGATATTTTTTAATGTAATATTTTAATTGTTATAATAAAATTTTAATATTTTACAAATTTAAAATCAAAATCAAATTTAATAGTATATACATGTGTAGAATAATCATAATATTTTTATCATAAATACATAGTTTTAATAAATATGATATTTTTTATAAATACATAATAAAAATTTATTTCCATGTCATACTTTAATATTTTAAATATATATTAACCGTTAAAAATAATCTTTATTCTCAAAATAAGATACCATACATACATGTTTGTTATGATATGAGTTACTTTTATATTCTTTAAATATTGTGTATATGTGATTGTGTAGATATGAAACCTTAAATATAAATATTTAAATACATTATAATCAATTATCCATCAAATGTAAAAAATAATTTCTAAATGAAATTTTAATAACATAATTTGAATAAATAATCATGTCTTATTGATTAAATAAAATGTTAGGAAACATAATGCATCCGTTAGTTATAAATTATCATCAAATTTAAATAAATTGAAGCACTAAGTTTTATGAATTATTATTAATAAAATTAGAGTTCTGTCTTTTGAAATTTTCTACTTGTTAAACCATAAATAAATGGAGATGAGGAGAAAATCGAAGTGGATTATTTTGATGCAAAATGAAATTAACTAGTACAACTGCTCAAGAGTCAAGACCCCTTTTGATGTAGATAAGAGCTCACAACCAGAACCAGGCATTGGCTTATTAGTGGTACTAGCTAACTAGGTAAAAGTTTTTAAGCAGAAAGGTGTGATGACTTCGCGTTAACAGCATTATCAGGAACGTATCTACTCCAGAACCAATGTGCCTTCCACACTCTGTCCATTTCTTCAATTGGAACATTTCTGGTCTCAGGTAGGAAGAAGAATATGAATATTGTCATGATAATGACAAAGCCGGCGAAGAAGAGGAAGAGACCAAACTTCATGTGACAAAGCATAGTCAAGAAGCACTGTCCAATGATGAATGTGAAGAGCATATTCACTGATACATTTATTGCTGTCCCTGCTGATCTGATCTCCAGAGGGCATATCTCACTGGGCACCAACCAACCCAATGGACCCCAAGACCATGCAAATGCTGCTACGTACACGCATATCAGAAACAACACAAAGTCTGCTACACCACCACTCAGAGTTCCTGTACCAGAGCTTCCAAAGCTGAACCCAATCAGAACTCCCACCAGGATCTATGTACAGACAAAACAAGTTAATGGGTTTAGATTTTAGTTTAAGGAAGGAGTTTTTCTTCTAGTTAATAATTAGTTACCTGACTGATAATCATTTGTATTCCTCCTTCGAGGAACAACATCCTTCTTCCAAACCTATCGGCGGTGAGGATGGACACAATGGTGGCGACGACATTTACAGCTCCGGTTATAACAGCAGACATGAGTGAAGCATCATCCCCGAAACCCAACGTCTTAAAGAGAACAGGTGCATAGAACATGATGACATTAATACCAGTGAATTGTTGGAATAAAGGAATTAAGCTGCAAATCACAAGCTGAGGCCTGTATTTTGGGAGCAGAATGTTCTTCCATGGATGTTGGACTTTCTTTGCAGCCTCGTTAGCATCAACAAGATCTTGAAACTCGTCATTAATTTCGTCCGTTCCACGAATCTTTTTCAACAACTCTCTTGCTTTCTCAGGATTTCCTCTCTCGATGATGGAGTTGGGAGTGTCTGGTAGGAAAATTGATCCAACAGTCATCATTATGGCAGGTACTGCTGCAAGACCTAGTGAAAGTCTCCAACCCCATCCACCCTCGATCTTAGCAGTTCCATAGTTGATCAGATTTGCGGCCAAAATACCAATTGTAATAGCCATTTGGAAACCTATGTTGAGGGCTCCTCTAATCTTCGCAGGAGCCATTTCAGATAGGTAGACTGGAACAGACTGTGCCATAAAGAAAAAAACCCAACAAAGTAAGTTACAGAAAGAAAAGAATGAAGTTGCAGTAATTGCGGCCATAACATTACGGTTTACACAGATAGAGCTACCTGATTAGCGAATCCTACGCCAACACCAAGCAGTACACGACCAATGATAAGCATAGCAACGTTAACCGCAGCCCCATTGAGGACAGCACCAATAAGAAAAACCACACCTCCAGACAACATTGAGACCTTACGACCAAAGACTCTCGTAACAACAGAAGCAAAGAAGGAAGCCACCAGTGCAGCTAGGTAAAGGGAAGAGGTGAACAATGTCAGGATTTCGCTGTCAAATTTGCAGTACATACTGTCATGATGATCTCCATGTGCTTTCTTGTACACTTCAGGGAAGAACTTCTCCAAGAACGAGTCCATAGATGTGACACCTCCTGCATATTCAACATAATTTCAGCAAACCCACATGCAGATTCTTAGCTTGCTACAACTTAGAATAATCAAACACATAAAAAGATTATTAGTTGCCGTTGATTACCCGAGATACCGATGTCGTAACCGAAAATGAGGCCACCAAAGGCTGCGACAAAGCATGTTATGATAACGAAGGCAGTGACACGACCTGAATAGTTTCTTACCCCACTGGGGTCAACAAAACCTCCTGCTGCCATCTTCTACGTTTCACTCTAATTGATGAACTAGCTAAAACTTTTCTTTTTCTTTTTTCAAACTTCACAAGATGCTTTGTTCTTGTTTTTAACCTTTTTTTTAATTTTTAAAATCCTTAGTACACTACCACTGACGAAGAAAAGATTTAACGCTGAAATGGGTTTGTATTTGTGGCCTTTATATAATAATTACAAGACATTATTTAGTTATTAAACAAAATTAACCTAAAAATAGTTTATTTTCTTCACCCCATTTTATCCACTACATTCATGTTCAATGTTCTTTCTCACCCATTTTTAGGCTTCACTAGTTGGCATTCGTTAAATCCAAACCACAAGCATAAAGAAAGAAATGTTCAGAGTTCAGACTCACAGACTAGAACTCAAAGACCACTATAGGGTCATTCCTCACTTATGAGGTAAACTTCCATATTTATTTCCTAATTTTCCTTTATTTCTTTTCCATTTTAAGCAACTACACTTTTAATAGCTAGGCTTGGTTACATACATAGAGTTTAAGAAAAGATCAAACATTTCAAGTTAAAAACCTATATAACAAAATTTTAATCTAAAACAATTAGTAAACTTTGTTTAAAAACTTGAACTATATTGTCATGGAAATTATAATTAATCAAATAGTAAACAAAGATAAATAGTGATTACCAGAAGTTATTATTAATATTTATTATTAATAAAACCAACTTGTAAAACATGTTATGAAAGTTTAGTCAATTAAATTATGATAAAAGCGTTAGTAAATGCAACGTTGTATTCAGAAACACTTCTACTAACATATAAATTATGTTGGACCCTTGTAATTTGGTATATTATCAATATACTTCTTGATTTTTTTAAAAATTATCAATAGCATTCTTATAATTTTAGTTTTATAACAATCATTTTTCTATCACTACAACAGATAAGGTTATTGGCGACGAATTCAAACGTCGCTAAATATTAAAAAATCGTGTGAAATCATAATTTGCAACAAAAAAAATCGTCGCCCTAATAGTTGCTGAATTCGGGTAGCAAAATCAAAGACACTCGTTTGTTGAAATTTTTGAACAATCTTCCAATTGCTACCCAATACCGTATCGTTGACGTAGAAAACTTGTTTGACTTGACTTGCAAGGACAAAATGATCATTATCATACCATGTCTTACTAACATTTATGCTAGTAATATGCCTGTTCACTTTCATGTCAATTAGATCAAACCATTTGCATTTAAGTAGAACAACCTTCTTATCCTTGATGTAGTGCAACTCTATTATTTCATATATGACACCGTAGAAGTCAATGAAATCATCATCATGACATCCTTCAACGACAACCCTACAATTTTGACTTCTAACTTGACTATCTCGATCTTGTATGTGAAATCTCATACCCATTAATAATGCAATCTGTGTATTTCTTCCCACAAATATGAGGCCCATATGCCAAACTATAAAATATTATTGTCGCTTCTTGCACGTTACGGTTATATAACCGTATCATCTGTGTGACAAATTGAAAACAAATATGAGGATGAGACATATTCTCATATTTTCATAATATATAATCAATATGAAATTTACTCGATTTCTAAACCATGATACAAACTTTTGCCTATGTCTTTCTTGAACATTAATAATCTCTTTACTGCGAATTGTCTTTTTGTGCTCTCTTTTTAAAAAAGACAATGACAGTAAGATCTCAGAGTGAATGAAGGAAATTGTAATATGATTGTTTGAATGAAAAAGAATATACGTACTCCATGTATGTATCAACTTTCTTGCAATTGTTCAAAATATACCAATAGGCGATTTCAAATTCGTCTTTAGTTAATTCCACATATTTACCCACACCAAGTGGCCTAACTTTTTGGGAGAAAATAGACAATCCACCGTGGTCATGAAAATCAAAGTTACGTTCTGGTCTATTAAATCTTGTCTCCACATAAGTTAAGTACATTGAACAAAAAATCAAGCATTCATTTGTTATATAAGCCTCTACAATAGACCCTTTTGGTCAAGCTCTATTACATACATAACGCTTAAGAGAGCATAAAAAACCTGAACATAATTAGTTATGAACTTAGGAATTGTTACAAACAAATAACATAGAAAAAAATTGTTGAATTTAATATGAATTACCTTTCAATCAGAAACATCCATCGAAATTGAACCGATCCTCAAAATTTTGTTTCATATGGTAAATGAATTGCCAAATGAACCATAACGTCAAAAAATGATGGGGAGAATAATAGTTCAAGCTTACATAGAATCAATGCTATGTCTTTTTCCATTTTATCAAGCTCTTTAACTTTAAGTGTCTTGGAACATAATTGCTTAAAAAACTCTCCTAATTGACCCAAAGTAACCGACACATCCTTCGATAAACACCCACGTATTCCAATAGGAAGTAATCATTGCCAAATTACATGATAATCATGACTTTTCAACCTTGACACTTTTCCCTCTTTAACATTCACACGACTTATATTTGATACATACCCATTAGGAAATTTGACTGATTGACATGTTGTAACAAGCAAGGGGAATAATGTATGACCCATCATCTCTTCTTTTCAAATGCAAGTCCTTTCTAATATTCATGTCTTCTAAGTCAAGTCTAGCCTTAATTGTGCCTTTGGATTTCCCATCAATTCCCATGACAGTCCCTAAGATGGAGTCACAAATATTTTTCTCAATGTGCATGACATCAAGATTGTGCCTCAATAGTAATTCCTTCCAATATGGCAAGTTGAAAAATATGCTCTTTTTTTTTCCAATTCAGTTCGACATCATTTCTCTTTCGCTTTTTATTACTTGGGTGTTTGCTAGGTGTAATGTCACCCAAATGTGATAGCTCGTAAATAATATCATCACCAGACAACTGCATCGAAGCTTCACCCAATTCTACCGTTCCATTAAACAGTTTAGTTTTTCGCCATCTATGCCCATGTTCCAAATAACGACGATGACCTGTATAACATATTTTACTTCGTATCCTCATCGAATATGTTTGATGGTTACACCTAGGACAAGCCATATACCCTTTAATGTTCCACCCAAACAAATTCCTATAAGCTAGGAAATCATTTATAGTCCACAAAATAGCAGCATGCATTATAAATGTTTCGCCTTCAACAACATCAAAAGTTCATAATCCAAATTCCTATGGATTGTTTAAGTCATCAATTAATGATTGCATTTATACATCGATGTCCTTACCAAGAGCAAAAGATCCTGGAATAAGCAAAGACAACAACATAAAAGGCTCCTTCATATACTTCCATGGAGGTAAATTGTATGGGACTAGAATCACTAGCCACATGCTATATGAACTACTCATATTATCGAAGGATTAAATCCATCTGAGGCCAATCTAAGTCGAACATTACGACTATCTTGTGCAAACCATGGAAACTTTCTATCAATTTCTTTCCATGCCATTGAGTCTGCTGGATGACACATAATGTTATCATCAATGCATTTCTCTTTATGCCACCTCATATCTATGATTGTTTTTTATAACATAAAAAGTCTTTGTAATCGTGGTTTAATAGGGAAGTATCGAAGGACTTTATTCAGTATCTTTTTCCCTCTCTCATCGTCCACCTGCCACCTTGATGTACCACAAATAGGACACTTTTGAAGATCTTTACCTTCCTTCCAAAAAAGAACACAGTCATACTTACAAGCATGAATTGAAATATATCCCAATTCAAGGTCCCTTAACAATTTCTTTGCATCATAGTAAGATTTCAGCAACTTGTGTCTAATAGGTAATGCATCATTCAGTAAGTCAATTAACATGTCAAGGGACTTGTTACTCCATTTATTATAAACCTTTAAATGCAACAACTTCACAAAAAATGATAGTTGTGAGAAATTTGAGCACCCGGGATATAATTGTTCTTGAGCAACTTTCAATAACTTCCCAAAATTATCCTCTGTAATACTACCAATTATGTTAGGCATTCTTGTTTCATTCATAGTCTCCATATAATCCCGACAATCGTCTAATATCTTGTCAATCTCATCATCACCATCATCATTCACATCACAATCATCTACATCATTATTGTTACTGTCATCATAACATGTACCGCCACTTCTACTACAACTTGCTTCCTTACGTTCACCATGATAAAGCCATATAATTTATCTATGCCTTAGATTAGCAAGTGATTATATACCACATCTTGACTTTGGAAGTTGACATTTAAGCAATCGATGTATGGACAACGAATACTACATTCATCACCCATTTGATGTTTTAAAAATTGCATGAAACTCTTAACTTCTTCTACGTATTCAGTTGACCATTTTCGATGAGACATCCAACTCTTATCTATCTAGCTATACAATAAAAGAAGATAACTCATTTTCTAAGATGTTCAAATTCTTTTAGAAATGAACTGAGATTATAAGCTTTTAGGCCTCATTTTGAGGTTATTCCTGGTTCTGCAATCGTGGTAAATGGCTAAAGGAAGCACTGAAAGCAATCACAGACTATAAGGAGAATAAGAATAGAGAAGATTGCAACACCTGACAATTTTAAGTACTGAACAATCTCGATGTACCGTGCAAAAGCTTCCTTTAAACCTTGACAAGGAATATATAAACCATAGCATAAGGAATCCAACAAAATACAACAGATGGCCTTTTTTCGAACATGTGGTGGGCAGGGAGAATATACCTGAAGATGTCATACAAATTCTTCGGTTTTGCCTCCAATCAAATAGAGGAAGACAAAATCTGCAAAAAAACCCTATACACAATCACCAACTAACATAAAAATTGAAAATGAAACACAAAAAAAGATGAACAAAGTTAGGGGTTTCATATTGGTTAACAAATGACATAAACAATTAGACTCACCTTCGACCATAGGAAGCGGTGGGAGAACTCGAAGAGGTCGAAGCAGAAGGGAAAAAGGCAGATAAAGAGTACAATATTTGAGATAAAAGAGAAGGAGGACAGAAGGCACATGAAGAGAAGAGGGCTGGTTGAGCTTCAATAGCAAAGTTTCGGTGAAAATGGGAGGGAGGGGAAAGCTCTCGCGTTTGTTAAAGAAAACGAGGGCAGAACGACGTCACCGCATTTATTTTTTCAAGTTGTTTACCTTTTTGCGACGAACAAAAATATGGTCGCCAAGGTAGACAATTCGCTACCAATTATACACAACGTCGCCAAAACCCAAGCATTTTCTTTACATTCTTAATTTTCTTAGTTCATTACTATATATAAGGTATTCATATTAAAAATAACAAAATGAAAATTTTGTCTTTTGCACTTATAAATGCAATTGTTCTTGATTTGCTTCATTTTTGGGAATTACTAATCTCTAATTTTAATTTGGTAGATAAACAAAATAAAATTGGAAAATTTTTAAAAATTAGTATCTTCTTTTTGTTATTAGTTGAATTAATAAGGAATGCAAACCACATTTCATTTTTACCAAATTCATCACTAATATGATAACATATACCCTTTAGCCCTTAATATACCATTAACCTTATTATTTGTATAAAAAGACACATTTAATTTAAATACCCAAGGGTTTTTACGACGGAGTACATTTAGTTGCAGAAGACT
The DNA here is from genome assembly GCA_027568915.1 of Erythroxylum roraimae. Taxonomy (NCBI): domain Eukaryota; kingdom Viridiplantae; phylum Streptophyta; class Magnoliopsida; order Malpighiales; family Erythroxylaceae; genus Erythroxylum; species Erythroxylum roraimae. The sequence continues at coordinate 5,606,449 of JAOSBL010000003.1, read as the reverse complement.
ATTTCTGTGACCAACCACCACACTTAGTCGCAAGTAGTAGACTATTTGCTACCAAATTTCCACATCGTTGCCAAAATTGAAGCAATCTCTTTACTTTCTTAATTTTCTTAATTGATTAATATATATGAGGTATTCCTAATACATCAAACAAAATGAAAATTTTATCTTATCACTTATATATGCAATTGTTGGAGTGATCTCCGTGAACGTTTTTCTCAAGGCGACATTTTCCACATTTCTGATCTCCAAGACGAAATCTCAACCTTCAAACAAGATGATCGTTCGGTCACTGATTACTTCACTGAACTCAAGATTCTTTGGGATGAATTGCTGCATTTTCAGCCAATTCCCTTGTGTTCTAGTCGCGCCTCTTGCTCTTGTGGTGCAATTGCTACCTTTCGGAAATATCATGCTAATAACTATGTGATTCGTTTGCTCAAAGGATTACACGATCGTTTCACTATTGTTCGGTCTCAGATTATGCTGATGGATCCCTTGCCCTCGATCACCAAAGCTTTTTCTTTGGTTATTCAACAAGAACGTTAGCAACACTGTTCGCCAGAATTCTCAACATTCTTCCAAGAAATCTCAAGCTCGATCTTCTGTTAATTCCCGCTATTGCACCTTTTGTGGTAAATACAGGCACACTGTTGACACTTGTTATGAAAAGCATGGCTTTCCACCTGGTTACCGGTCTCGTGGGCAGACTTCTCGTGCACATAACGTGTTTGATAATAATGTTGCACAATCTCTTGCCTCTTCGCAGTCTACTGTTGTCTTACCATCCGATCCTTGTGTTAGTTTGACACAAGAGCAGTTACAACAGTTGCTGGCTTTGCTTCCGTCTTCAAATACTCCCTCCCAGTCTCATGTTAGCAACCAAGTTCTTGCTGCATCTTCTGCTCCTCCTTTGACTGAAGGTAATTCTTTTTCTTCTCATTGTTGGATACTCGATACTGGAGCCACTGATCATATCACACACTCCTTGTCGTTTTTTGCTTCTTACACACAAATTCAACCCATTAATGTCACTCTTCCCAATGGCTCTAAAGTTTGTGTTCAGTACTCTGGTACTGTCATTTTCAGCAACAACCTTTACCTTACCAATGTCCTTTACATACCTCAATTCACCTTTAATTTGTTATCTGTTCCTAAGCTGACTAGTATTTTGTCTTGTTCCTTATTTTTTATCAATCTCACTACTCTATATAGGCTCTCCCCTCTATGAAGATGATTGGTACAGCTAAGGCTATCAATGGTCTATACATTTTGGACTCTCGAGTACACACTTTCTCT
>JAOSBL010000003.1:5556582-5568892 GCA_027568915.1 Erythroxylum roraimae | reverse complement strand
AAAGTCAAGAATGACACTTATTTTGAATAATTAAAATATATCTAAAACGACACTTATTATGAATCGGAGGGAGTATAGTTTTGTGAGTAAGAAAAAGAGGTGTGTAATAATGAGATAATGTAAAACCATGTTTCGTATGTTAAGAGAGATTAACTATCTGAGTTGTGATTACAAGACCACTTGGAATGAGATTATTGAGTTGGCTTGAGTTAATACTTCTAAATTATTTAGCAAAAGCTTTTTCTGCAATTGAAAAAAGGCTTTGCTTGTTGGTTATGAAAGAAGAAAACTCACTTCAGATATAGAATTTTAGTGCATTAGGAGATAGAGATTCTCGTTAAAATTATCACTTAATTATTACAATATTAGTATAATTAAAATTTATTAATCATAATTTTTCACAAATTGCATCCATAATAACTTAAAATAAAAGCTAATAATATTTGTTTTGGACTGTCTAAGTCCATCAAACCTACAAGAAAATATTTAGTACAATTTAAACACTCTTTATCAATGTTTACTGGAGCAGACAAATAAAAGATTTAAGGTTTAAAGAAAGTTAATATAAAAAACTCTAACTTTATTCCAACTTCTTTTAATGTCCTTTAAACATACTTCTGTATAGTTTAAATATTATTTTTAACACATTATTAAATTATCTTAAATAAAATTACTTATATATACTAATTAATAATTTAATTTATTAAACAAATTCATAATAAAAATAATAATTAGTTTTGAACAATAATAATTTAAAATTTTCAATTAAAGAATAACCTAAATTTTGACAAATATGATTTATTTGTGAGATTAAATAAAATTATTTTTTAAGGATAAAAATAGTAATTTATTTATTATTAATAATAATAGAAAACAAAATTTTTAATCAAAATATAAAGATATAGAAAAAGAATATATAGTTTAAAAACATATAATTAATTAATTAAATTATACGAAAGAATTGAAAAGAAAAAAGCATTAAAAATTCAAAAGATCTTGAAAATGTGCTCATTAAAAATCTTAATTTTCCCAAAAGCAGTCATGTATTCTATTAAGACTATGCAAGAGGTGGCTTCAATTGCAACTCTGCAATTGTTGCTCGTGGGTCCCACAACTCTGTAATCAAATTACTACTTGTGGGTCCCACATGCTTGCTGACAGATTTTCGTTACCTAACTAGTTTTAAAGAAAATCGGTAGGTTTTTCTCAAAATATCAGTGGATTTATTACTCAACCGGTTGGTTTTTTTCTCATAAAGGTTATAAGTACATCCCGGGTCAAAAATCAGGTTAGTTCATATTTATTTCGGTCGAACCAGCTGGTTTGATCTGATATTTAATCATTGCTTTTTAGATAAAAAATATAAATTAAATAACTTAAATAATTAATAAGAAAATATAATACTTTAACTCAAATGTGCATGTAAATAATTTAAAATAAAATATGCTATAATTTCTACTTATCAAATTCTCCTAACCTTAGCTTTTAGTTATTCTCAATCAAAATAGTACTATAATGCAAAAAATGAGTCTAGTTGAACATCATAACTCACATAGAAGAAATTAGATTAAGACAAATCAAACAATAAATCAGAAATTTTATTTGCTAAAATCATAATATCTTAACATATTCGCAACTAGTTTAATGTTCAGTGTAACATCTTTTAAAATATCTTCAAAATTTCAACTTTAACCTCAAAAGTTAGAGAGATTTACACCTCATCTTGATAAATCTAGTTTATAAGCAATGTTGGTATATTAATTCTCCGTACAAAACATCTTGATTGGATTTGAATTCAAGTTCTTTTTCGTTACACTAGCTCCTAACACAACAGGCACACTACCTTTGTGCATAGTTCATCTTCTCACCTTAATTATGATCTCAATGGAGTCATTGGTCTCTTGTCCTTAAGTGTTTCCTCAGTACCCATTTTTTAGTCTCAAAGGGGCACTTGGTTATTAACAATAATATTTTCATAGGAAATTAAATTTTCAAGGTTACGTCAAGTATTTCTCTAATAATCAAAAGTAAATGAAAATCACCAAAGATACTAGACACTGTTAAGTTGATCAAAAGTCTGACATTAATACCATGTATGTAGAATTAGAATAAGACTTTCAATTGATTATAAACTAAATTTATTAAATAAGAGTTAATTCTCTTAAGTGTGAACCTAAAATTAAATAAAAGAGTTTTAAAACTTGTTATGTAAAAAAAAAAACATATGCAACATGCTAAACCATCAACCATAATGTTAAAATTTGTTGTTCCATTTTAGAGGTATTGTGGTAATAAAAACTAAATGCATACATATAAAACAAATATGTCAAAACCAACTGCCTAAGCAGCAATCCATTTTCTTAGACAATATTTTTCAATTTTCGTAAATAAAAAGCATAAAACAACCAGGTTATGTCTTTATATTCTCCCTACACTTAAATTTTACATTGTCCTCAATTTAACAGTTAAATGCAGAATAAAAACCATTTAGATTGAAGTTTACTAGGGAACAAATTTACTCAGAATTAAATAAAAGAACTTTTCGTCCAATAGGAAATGATTTCCTAGCTATCTTTATATCATGCAAAATTTTAGTCTTTCCTTTATAGATCCTAGCATCATCAAGCACCTTTAGTCTAAGTTCTTCAAGTTCTTGTAGGTGTAATTTCCTTCTTTTCTTGCTCTTTCATGATCTAAATTGTATTGTTTCACTGCCTAATATGATTTATATTCAATTTCTACTGGTAAGTAACAAGTTTTACCATAAATTAGTCTATAGGGGGACATACTTATTGGAGTTTTGTATGTAGTTCTGTAAGCCTATAGAGCATTATCCTATCTTATGCTCCAATCCTTTATGTTTAGATTTACCATCATCTCTAAAATACTTTTAATCTCTTTGTTTGATATTTCAGCTTGTCCATTTGTCTTGGGGTGGTATGCAGTAACAACGCGGTGAGTTACATGATATTTTCCCAAAAGAATCCTCGAAGTCCTGATACAAAAATGAGTACCACGAACACTGATAACAGCCTTAGGTATACCAAATCAATTAAAGATAAAAGTTTGTAGAAACTTAATGATTGTCTCAGCATTATCTAATCTAGTGGCCTTTGCTTCTATCCATTTTGAAACATAGTCTATAAGAAGTAAAATATACATTACTAAAAGATGAAGGGAATGGACCCATGAAATCAATTCCCCACACATAAAAAATTTCACAAACCATAATACTGTGTTGAGGCATCTCCTATTTCTTGGATATGTTCCTTATCTTTTGGCATTTGCTCACATGACCTGCAAAATTAGTATGCATCTTTATGTATGGTTAGCTAATATAATCCACTCGCTAGAACCTTGTGACCTATCCTCTTCGGCCCAAAATGACCACCTCCTTTAAAGAATGACAAAAGGTAATAATAGACTTGTGTTCTATTTCTGGAACACACCTACGAAAAATTTGGTCAGAACAATCTCTCCATAAATAATGATCATCCCATAAATAGTATTTGGATTCAACCTTTATTTTATCCTTTTGAGCTCTTATTAAATCATTAGGAAACAACTAGTAACTAAATAATTGCATATATCTGCATACGAGGGCGAATCACCTTTAATCAAAGAGTAAAGTTGCTGAACGGGAAAGAATTTAGAAATCATAGGCGAATCCTCATTAGGTATTATTATACTAAAGTGGTTAGTTTCTAGATTCTCTGCACCTTTTTATATTTAATTTCTAAATCAAAATCTTACAATAAGAGCATCCATCGTAGTAAGCTAGGCTCTGATTCTTTCTCTTCTAAAAGATATTTAAGAGCAGTATGGTCTGAGAAAACAATTACTTTGGTTCCTAACAAGTATGAACCAGATTTTTCTAATGCAAATATAATAGCAAGTATTTGTTTTTCATTTTAATGTAATTACATTGAGCAGAATCCAAATATTTAGATGCATAATATATCATATAAGGTTCTTTATCTTTTTTTTGACCTAATACTGCTCCAACTACCTTATCCCTCACATCACACATTATTTCAGATGGTAAATTCCAATCAATTGGGCGAATTATAGGAGCACTGGATAATCTAGGCAAATTATAGGAGCACTGGATAATCTTTCTTTCAATTCCTTGAAAGCTTTTTTACAAGTATTATCAAACACAAAGGAAGAGTCTTTAGTTGGTAGTGCACATAAAGAAGATGCAATTTTTAAAAAGTTCTTGATAAAATGACGATAAAAACCAGCATGACTTAAAAATGATCTAAGTGCCCTCACACACGTAAGATATGGAAGAGAACATATGGTCTTTATGACAAAAGATGTAATAAGATAAAACTGACTCAAATTTTATTTCATGAATTCCTACTCTATATATAGAGTAGTTTGTTGTAACAGAACTGTAACAGAAAGATTTGGAAATATCTAAAGGAAAATAAAAAAGAGAGTGGAGTGGATCAAAAATAATAATGGATTTGGACTGAAGAGAGTGGACAGGACTACTAGTCCAGGACCATTAACTCAAGCCCAAAAGCTAAACAAAGCCCTTTGACCCATCAAAAACCCTTTGACCATCGTATTTGTCTGTCTAGGTTTAGATCACTCTTCAGTTCTCTTCACATGCTATCGCAAGCTCGAGGTCGGTTGACACGATGCCGCAAGCTTTGCGGTAGATGTTGTCAACGTTGGGCTTGAGTAGTAGATCGTGAAAAGAAGACTTTGGTAGAGTCTTTGTGAAGATATCCACGAGTTGTACGTTGCTGAAGACGGGAAGAAGGTGGATGACACCTTTCTGGAGCTTTTCACGAACAACATGGCAATAGATCTCGATTTGCTTTGTTCATTCATGAAAGATCGAATTTTTTGCGATGTGTACGGTTGAAAGGTTGTAGCAGTAGAGGTAAGCCGGTTGGAGATGGTCGATCTTGATGTCTTGAAGGAGATAGAATAGCCATTGGAGTTCGCAAGTTGTGGTGGCAAGAGCCCTATATTCTGCTTCAGAAGAACTTTTTGAGACCGTCGGTTGTTTCTTTGATTTCCAAGAGATCAAGGAGGAGCCGAGGAAAACACAGTATCCAGTGATGGATTTCTGTGAGTCGGGACAAGTTCCCCAGTCAGAATCAGATAAAGCACAGAGCTTAAGTGGTGAGTCTCAGCAGAAGAAAAGCCCTTGACCCAATGATTGCTTCAAATATTGAAGGATTCGATGTGCCATTTGAAGATGAGAAGTTGTTGAACGACGAAGGAAATATCGGGTCTTGTGGTGGTCAGGTAGAGGAGCTTTCCAATCAAGCAGCGGAAGGAAGAGGGACCAGCGATGTAGTCTCCAGATGATGATAGTCGGAGATCTAAAGCCATAGGAGTGGTGGCTGGTTTTGATAGCAGAAATCTGGTATCTTGAAGTAAGTCAACTGTATATTTGTGTTGACTCAGATTTATACCAGTAGAGAATCTTGCTAATTCAAGTCCTAAAAAGTATTTTGTAGGGCCGAGATCTTTGATTTTGAAGGCATCATCAAGGAATTCCTTGGTGGTTTGTATGAGCTGCAAGTTATTACTGGCCAGTAGCATGTCGTAAACATAAACAAGTAAGATGATAAAGTGTTTACCTTTTTTCTTTTTGAACACGGAGTGATCTGATTGTGACTGAGCAAAGCCTGTAGAAAGGAGAGCAGATGTTAATTTGGAGTGCCATTGGCGGTTTGCTTGTTTCAGACCATAGATGCTCTTTTTGAGATGGCAAACAAGATCTGCACGTGGAAGAGTTAAGCCTGGAGGAGCCTTCATGTATACTTCTTCAAGTAAGTCTCCATATAGAAATGCGTTATTTATGTCCAGCTGATGCAATAACCAGTCTTTCTGTGCTACTAATGCGAATAGAACTCTGATTGTTGTCTTTTTTACCATAGGGGAGAACGTGTCTGTATAATCCAAGCCTTCTTACTGAGTAAAGCCTTTGGCTACTACACGGCTTTTGCACCTTTGGAGTCTCCCGTCTGCATTGAACTTCAGTTTGTGGACCCATTTGCAGTCAATTGCTACTTTCCCTAGAGGTAAGGGTTTAAGTTCCCAAGTGTTATTGGCTTCTAGGGCTTTTAGTTCTGTTTGCATTGCATCTCTCCATTCAGGATATTGGACTGCTTGCTTATAGGTAGTGGGCTCTTTAAGTGAAGAAAGCCTAGTGGAAAAACACGATGTTGAGGGGATAGGTGATCATAAGATAGAACAGTGGAGAGGGTGTGAGGTGAAGTGTGTGAAATGGTAAGGCAGTGATAATCTTTGAGATGTGATGGAGGTTTGGATTGTCTTGTGGAGCGACACAACAATGAATTTGGGCCAGGAAGAGTAGGAGAAGTAGGTGAAGTGATAGGTGGTGTAGGTAAAGATTGTTGATTTGATGAAATTGATGGAATGAAATCATCAGAGAGTGTAGTTGATTGAATGGGTAGTATAGGTGAAGGTAGGTCTGGAATGACAGTTGAGGTAAGGTAAGGAAACATAGTTTCATAAAATTGAATGTCTCTAGTCAACAAATATTGGTTGAGGTGAGGTCAAAAGCCTTGTAGCCTTTAGTACCTATAAAAAAACCAATAAAGATAAATTTCCTTACCCTTGCATCAAACTTTCCTCTATTTGCTTCTTTGGTGGAAGCAAAACAAAGGCAACCAAACACCTTTAAATCTGTTAAATCTGGATTAGTGCCAAATAAAACAGAATATGGAGATTGGTTAGACAATAAAGGTGAAGGAATTCAGTTGATTAAGTAAACTGCATGAAGTACACAATCTGCTCAGAACTTTGTAGGTAGGTTGGCTTGCATTTTTAGAGCTCTTGCTACATTCAAAATGTGCTGATGCTTCCTTTCAGCTCTTCCATTCTATTGTGGGGTTTCAACGCATGTGGTTTCATGCAAAATTCCTTTTTCTTTGTAAAAATCTCTCATGCAGAATTCTATACCATTGTCACTGCGAATGCGTTTAATATGTTTCTCAAATTGCCTTTTAACATAAGAACAGAATCCTTTTATTAGATCTTTGGATTTATGTCTCATCATGTATATCCATGTCATTCTGCCATGGTCATCCACAATAGTTAGAAAAAACTTATAACCAAGAATAGAGGGAGTATGATAGGGACCTCAGATATCAATATGAATCAAATCAAAGCAAGCTTTTGCAATTGAGACACTAAGATGAAAAGGTAATCTTTTTTGTTTATCAAAATGGCAAATATCACATTGATCTGTGTTTTGAAAAACAATAGCAGAATCTAATCTAGACAAAGTGTGTAGTCTTTGATTAGAGATATGCCCTAGTCTTTTGTGCCATAGATTTTCTTAAGGTGAGGAGACATGACAGAGAAGAGAGGTGTGAGCTGGAATTGATGCAGATAGGTGATAGAGACCGTTGACTTGTTTAGCAAAACCAATCATCTTCATAGTTTTGATGTCCTGAATTTCACATGAATGAGGTGTAAAAATCAGCTGACATGGATAAGAACTAGTAAGCTTGCTAATAGAGATTAAGTTGAAAGAAAAAATAGGCATAAAAAGCACATTGGTAAGAGTGAGTGAAGAAATGTTGACTGTCCCAATATGTGTGACAGGGACAAAATTGCCATTTGGCAATCGGATAGTTAAGGAATCTACTGCTTTGTAGGTTGAAAAGAAATCTAAAGAGCAAACAATGTGATCAGTGGCTCCAGAATCAAGGATCCATGTGGATGACCATAAATTAGAAAGTTTGTGAGGTTTGAATGTACCTTTTTGGTTAATTGAAAGTGTATTGATCTGGGGTTTGCTTACTGATGTTTTGCTTTTGTGTCTCCTTCTTTGTGCAAAATTTCCATCAGCTGTGAGTACTGCTCTGAAGTAAGGTTGAAGGTGGGATTGTTTTGCCCTGCTTCTTTTGAAAATGAAGAACTTTCCATATCTGAGAAGAGGCAGTCTTGGTAAGTTTTAACTTGGTTGATTGTTTTGAATTTGTTTTAATTGGTGTCGAGCTTCTTACTGCTCTGATACCATGACAAAAGATGTAATAAGATAAAACTGACTCAAATTTTATTTCATGAATTCGTACTCTATATATAGAGTAGTTTGTTATAATAGAACTGTAACAGAAAGATTCGGAAATATCTGGAGGAAAATAAAAAAGAGAGTGGAGTGGATCAAAAATAATAATGGATTTGGATTGAAGAGAGTGGACTGGACTATTAGTCCAGGACCATTATCTCAAGCCCAAAAGCTAAACAAAGCCCTTTGACCATCGTATTTGTTTGTCTAGGTTTAGATCACTCTTCAGTTCTCTTCACACTTTATCTTTGCCTTTTCAACTTACCTTTTGAAATTACAAGCCCTAATACTACATCTTATTTTATCATAAAGTGACACTTTTCATAATCCAGAATAAGATTAGTATCAATACATCTTTGGATAACAATAGAAAACAATATAAATTATTTTATATTTATAATTTATTATTGATTTAGTTAGTATGACATTTATTAAGTAACTAAAGAATAAGATATTGATAAACTATTTTAAAATAAGAAAAAAGGGATCACAGTCTTAACTGGAATTAAAAAAAACATAGTTATTTATTCAACCTTATAAACATCTATAATTCTCTGCACCTTTTTTATATTTAATTTCTAAATCAAATTCTTACAGTAAATCAAATTCTTTTTCTTCTAAGAGATATTTAAGTATAGTACGGTCTGAAAAAACAATTACTTTGGTTCCTAACAAGTATGAACTGGATTTTTCTAATGCAAATATAATAGCAAATATTTCTTCCTCTAACCATAAAGTAGTTTAACTCCTACAATTCTGTAGTTTCTCTTGTATAAATACGGCAGTTCATCACGGTTGATGAATGATATCTTCAATTACAAATCCAATATCCTTATAAACTGAACCCATTTCCTCACAAAATCATATATACACAGAGATGAGAATGATTTAGAGCAGATTTAAGTCTTTTGACCTTTATTTTCATAGTCAAATTGGGTTTAAGTCATCATTGTGCAATAGAAATTAACGATGTTGTATTTAATGTATCTTCATAAATAGATAAATGTATTTAATGCACTACATTAATATTCAAACAATGTGGATAGGCACTTCAACCTATAAATTGAAGTATTGTATGTCTGTGAACAAGACTCAAATCAAATACATAGAAATAATGAATTTGAATTAAATTTGAAGATGTTTTTATTAATAGTTATTAAATTAAATTAAATTTATTTAATTACAAAAATTAAATAAATTATTAAATTAAATTAAATTAGTCATAATTTAAATAAATAAATAAATGTAATATCAAATTAAATTATTCATAATTCTTGTTAATAATTAATATAAAAATAATTAAATAATATATTTAGTTGATAGTAAATCAGATTATAAAAAACAAAAACAAAAAACAAAAATTACTTTTTGTAGTCTTCATCAATTTTGAAACGGGAAGAAACTAAAACAGAAACAAAAAATTCAAGTAAACAATTTTTTTTTACTAATCTTAAAAATAAAAGCTAAAAAACAAAAATTAAACAGAAACTAACAGGCCCTAAATATTTCTCACTCTCACTAATTTGAAATAATTGATAATTTAATTTACAACTAAAAAGGTGTTAAGCACTTTGAACTATTTATTTGATTATTTTTATATTTTTTATTTATTGTTGATTTAGTTAGTATGACATTTGTTAAGTAACTAAAGAATAAGATATTGATAAACGATTTTAAAATAAGAAAAAATGGATCACAGTCTTAACTGGAATTAAAAATAATACATAGTTATTTATTCAATCTTATAAACATCTATAATTGTTTGTATCTCAAACTATTTTTATAAAATTGAGTTTAGTTAAGAATGAAAGGCATGTAACTCCTACATTATTTCACTTATTTTTATAAAATTTACTGTGTTAAAATTATTTAAAAATGTTTTCAGTATTAAAATAAAAAAATTATTTTGACATACCAACTTCTTTGCTAAATGTGCAATAAGAATTAATGGAATATTTAATTTTACCTTCACATTTTCTAATGCATATCTTCAAAAAATTTAAATCACAAGTGATTCTTGTATTTTGTCGAAAGATGATGACTTGGGAAGCCATGTTATTGAAGCTGGAAAGTCATACAAATGGAAGTTTCGTGTCAACTTTTGGAGTACAACCTGGCCTGTTCTTTTGCAACACTTATTGGAAAGATAAATTTATAGGTTTTAATGCTTTTGATGCCAAAAGAGATAGCACTAGGTGTAATTGGGTATGTATTTGGGATTTCTTTAAAGATGGGTTGTATGGTTACTTGGAATATCCCCCAGTACCAGATCTTCACTACGCGTGGAAATGAGTAAAAAGTATCTCTCTTTTAAGTGGAACAACTTTCCAGTTTTCATCCTGTAATGCTTTCTCTATTATGGAGTAGTTTTCTTCTTCTTTTCGTACTTATTACATTTTTGTGATTAAGAAAAGGAGATGCATACTAAGAGGGGAACCATGTGACATATGTTAAGAGAGATTAATTATCTGAGTTGTGATTACAAGACCAATCGGTATGAGATTATTGAGTTGGCTTAACACTTTTAAATTATTTAGCAAAAGCTTTTGCTGCAACATGAAAGAAGAAAACCTCACTACAGATATAAAATTTGAGTACATTTTGAGATAGAGATTCTTGTTAAAAGTATCTCTTAATTATTACAATCTTAGTATAATTGAAATTTATTAATCATAAAGTTTTACACGAATTGCATACGTAATTACTTAAATAAAAGCTAATAATACTGGAAATTTAAAGAAATTCTGATTTCTTATTGTTAGAAATTGTTGTTGAAACATATTTATCTACAACAACAACGTACAGAAAAAATTTCACTAACACGTAGAGTCTAGAGAAGTCCAGTATTATGTAATTTGACCTTTAACTAGTAGAGGAAAAAATGACACCAACAAGTAAATAAACACTAGAAAATGTTGTCATAATTTTTTATGTATAGTATAAATTTTCATCAGAGTGTAATTGCTAAATTCAGGAAAAACAAATATTTTTTAAATTTCATGTCTTTCACTCAAGACTTTTCTTAAAAGTTTGTTTTTTTCTATAAATTAGCACGACAAACTTCCTTGCTAAATACTCCCTCCTATTCAAAATAAATATCGTTTTAGAGGGATTTTAATTATTCAAAATAAGAGTCGTTCGTGACTTTTCATGCATGTTTATGATTTTACTTCCAAAATTACCCTTTCATTTCTCTCACATCTTGATTATACAGATTACACAGATTATATTTTCAAGGCACTTCAACATGTAATTAATAAGAGTATATCAAACATTTCATTAACTTTCTTAATAAGTGTGCATCCCTCTAAAATGACTTTTATTTTGAATAGGAGGGAGTATGTAATAAGCATTACTGTTATTGTGTTTAATGTAACTTCACATTCTCCAATGCATGCATAAACAAAATAAATGTAAAGAGACCTTAATAATGGTAATCTTATTCAAAATTTACTGAAAATTTAATGCACAATTAGTTCTTATTACTTCACAAATTGTCCTAAGTTACACAATTACTGCTCTCCACTAATAGTCAAACATTATTTAGCCTACAAGTTAAGACTCAAACCCATAGAAATAAACAAGAAATTTAAACCGAGTATGAATCTCTTGTGCAAATTTATGTTATTATTCTTATACATTACATCAGTGAAGTCCACTACAAGAAAAATACCCCTTCAACGACGTTTAAAAAACGTCACAAATGTTAAAAAAACGTCATAGATTGTTATTTGTGACGTTTTTTAAAACGTCGCAAGAGACGTCGGTGAAGGTGGAGTAAGGAAACGGTTTCGGCGATGTTTGGTGGAAAACGTCGAGGAAACCTTCCCTATTTATCGACGTTTTAGAAAACGTCATAAAAGCTTAAGGGAATGGGCGACGTCTGGAGTAAACGTCGTGAAAACCCTTACACTTTGTGCGACATTTATTAGACGTCGTTGTAGCGTTACAATCTGCGACGTTTGGGATTAAACGTCGCAGATTATTAGTTTGAAAATATATTTATTTAAATATATGAAAATATATTTAAATGTGATTCATCCGAAAATGATAATAATTGTGAGAATTATTAAAATTAAATTTCAAATTTTATTTGAATCCGAATATGGTTTTAAAATATACTTTTATTTGAATTATTATTCTGATTTAATGATTAATATTTGGGAAAATTATTAAATCTTATTTATTTAATAACTATTTAATATTATATATGGAATTTTTTATTTAATAATTCATCAATTT
>JAOSBL010000003.1:5498555-5512794 GCA_027568915.1 Erythroxylum roraimae | reverse complement strand
GCAGAATTAATAATAATATACACCAATTTAATAATCCAAGACAATTAATCCATAATTCACCAAAATTTCTAAATACCTGAAATATTACCAAAATCGCCAAATCACATTTTATTCGCGTTAACAACTCAATTATGCCCGAAATGTCATGAATGCATGCACAAATATTGGTATGAGCCCAAAAATATATATGCTCAAATAAGCAAGAACTCAATTATGCCAAGCATACCATGCATTGAAATTTCGTAATATTCTAACCCCTAATATGGGGCGTTACATTTTTGAAAATTGGCCTTCAAAATTTTTGGGTTTCCACAATTCAATTCCCCACTTTATAAGATGAATCACTTTGTTTATTTTACGTGTGGAGTATGTAGGAACTATTTTGTCGGGTTCAATATAATGGCATTTAATTTTTACACATTCAATTTCTTCAAGGATATTCACATAGTCATCTTGGGTTTTAGAAAAATCCCAAGGTTTCTAACGCCATCCTTTTGGAAAAACAATATTTGTCACTTTAAGTTTAGGTTGTAAAACCCACTTTTAATTGTCAAAATATTTTGAAAACGTTCCTTTTCAAAATAGAAACTAGGAAAAGGGATTTGTTTTGAAATTTGCAAATTTTTTGAAAAACTTGTTGAAGAATTTTTTTTAAAGTTTGGCTTATACAAATTTTTTGGTTGTATTTTCAATAACCATTTTTGAAAGAATTTTCTTTTCAAGGCACTCATCAAGTGAATCTTTTAGAGTTATAGTCAACTCTGGAGTTGTCAAAAGATGTTTTAATGACTCAAAAACGTCAACCATATTGGATGAAGTCCCACCTTACATTTTTTAGGTTTAAAGAGTATTGTTTTCTTTTCTTCTAGTATCTCTTTCCAAGTTTTTACTGGTTGAAGGGGTTGAATTAGAAGTAGACATGCTCACATAGGTAAGAGATGGGTTTACTTGGCTTTTTGGGCTTTTAGTTGAGGATTTGGAAGGGGGTTTTATTCTTGAGATCATGATCTGGATTACCAAAATTCTTTGGTTAGGAAATCATGGATGGAGTTTGCTTCACCTTTTATAAATTCAATGTCAAAATCAAAGATACTCAAAATTGCCTACTATATGACAAGAATTTGGTTTGAAGCAATATTTTGAACATCTTTTAATAAAACTTCTTTTGTAGATTTGCAATCAATGCAAAGTAAAATCTTTTGGTTTAATAAATCATCTTGCAACTTTGAGATGCATAAAACAATAGAAAAAATCTCTATTTTGATTGTTGAATAATTACTTTGAGTATGGTTCCAATGTCCTGATGTGTACTGGACTATTTATTCCTTTTCATTTACCTTTTACTTTAAGATTCTCTATATCCTAAATCAATAGCATTTGTTTCTACAATTTTAAAGGCATTTGCGTCAGTTAAGTGAAAAATGGGAATATCTTTGACCATTTATTAGATTAAATGCGCTTCCCTATTGGTTTCACCCATTTGGTATCGCGCTTCCCCTCATTAGTATCAGAGCTAAGTGTTCTAAAAAGGGTAAAGATTTAGTATTGAATCTATTAATTTAAGTTTATTAACTTCTATTAACTGAGGGTAGGTGGTCTGATAGTTGAGCATAGGAAGAGGTGTTTAAGTTTGTTGGTTTAGCCTATTCATAATTAAGGGAGTTGATATTAATAGAAAAATGGATTTCTTTATGAGATCTAAATCTATCTGTAGTCCATCCACCTTTAGTACCAATGACAGGATCATTAACAAAGATAAGGTAATAATATAAAACTTTAAAAAATTATAGATAATTGCGAGATTCCTAATACGAAAAAGGATCAATTTTACTAATAATCAAAGTTCAAACCTTTTAAAAAAATAGATTACACCATTAAAAACAAAGAAAATGATATTCCTTTGTCAAAGCCCCTTGAAACCATCCAGTTATTAACCCAAAGCTCAATAAGCAAACACAAAGAAAAAGGTTTTAATTATATCCACATAGGATTAATGCAAATGGAAGTGAAGCGCCTTACAAAAGAAAGATTAAATACATTCTTATGGTTTTGAGAGATGCTAAGTATTGACCCAATATTACTTTCTTGCTATCCAAATTTGACCATCTCTCTTAGAGACAAAAACATCTTAGATGCCTTAGTTTTGTAAATCAAAACCCATCACTACAAAATGAACACAAGATATATCCCTTTAGCTTTGATTTACAAATTCCATTATAAGGCCATGAACACCGCATTTGCATCCAAAGCCCTGACCTATAGTTAGAAAGGTGAAACTCTATTCTTACTAACATACCTAACAACACCCAACAATGTTGTCCCAAAATCTATCAAATGGAAAGACATCAGCATACCTAGGTAATGGATACTTAAAGGTGCAACAGATCCAAGTCCACAAGTGCCTTTGAGTCTAAACACAAAAATCAAAGAAGTGAAATAATACCCTAACTGCAAGGTAAAATTGTCTTTTACTGGAAATTTGTGAGCCAAAGATTTGATAATAATGTTTTAACATCAACCATTGACCTAGGAATAGTCCTTAGGATTCCATCTGTGATAAATATCCCTAATCAATACTTGCATAGACATTCATCATCTGACACACCATCTTTAAGCCTCCATGGAGTAGATTACAACAAAAGCATTCCACCACCTATTTACAAAAATAGTGAGCCATAATCTCCACCAACATCTCCAACATTCTCTTTTATAACCAAAAATGTGAACAATAAGTTGTATGTCTTAGAAAAAGATTTTGAGGTGAACAAAAGATACTTATATGATGATTTTCACTCTTTAAAAACAAAGAAAAAATATTATGATTTTTTTAACTTCTTAGAGCAAAAAAAAAAAGGGAAAAATATTATGAGTTTGTCAATAACCATAGAGTCCACATTTTATTTTTTTGATCGGATTAAGATTTATGCCCAGAAAAACAAAATAGAATATTCTTTTAGAGCTATTAATAACAATACCAAAACAAAGGTGTGGGACATTGCAATACAAGAGAAATTGTAATTAAAAAACCTATGAACTTAGGATTCCTTACAAACAAAATGTAATGCCTAACATCCTTTTTGGAAATAAAAAATGAAAGTGAAAGTGAAAATGAAAATCCCAAAGACATTAAAAACATTTTGTTCTAGAAGAATTACACCAATACTTATTTTCATTTTCTAGGAGCACAATTGTCTAAAATAGAGAAAAGTTTAGAAAATCCCACAATGATCACTAAAAAAAAGTCTGTCAAAACCTGCATCTTCCAGCTTTATAAAGTGAACAACATCAATTTGAGCCAAGTTAGGAAAAAGAACAATGAAGGAAAAAGAACAATGAATAATTCCTCAAAGCCATTCAAAGCCAATTGAATAGGATTAATGCGAACATAGTCTCTGAGTCTCTGAATCCTCAACATTCCAAACTTTGAACACCATCCAGACTAGGAGCCAAACTAGGGTGAAAGCTAGTAGCTCCCAAAAAGTGAATATGATTGAGCAAGAAAGCAATGGTGAAACTGAAAGCCTTCAACCTCCTTCTCCAATTGTGAACAAACTTCATTGGCAACAAAACCTCATTGGAAAAAACCCATTGCTCGTAATATAGACATAGATCAAAAGTATAATGTCTTACAACAAACGAGTTATAATGCTTCTTCTGTCTATGAATGGAATATCAATGGAATGTCTGAATGCAACATTTTAAATATGCTTCAACAAATGAAAATGGTAGCCAATGCCATAAAACCCAATTAGGAACCTATGATATGCAATTTCTAAGCTCCTAATAGCCAAATGTTTTAGACAATTGAAAGGTTGGTAAGATTACCACCTAACTAAATCTCAAAGATTAGAAATCCTTAGGGTCGTTAGGATGAATAAAGAAGGTGAGACCATTTTAGATTAAAATAATGAGCCCATTCAGGATGCAGTCCCAATAATAGTCTTAACAATATCTTTACATTTTGTAGGACCCTTCACATTTGAAAGATAAAAATATCAAATTATTGTCAAATCTTAGGTGCAAAAAACTCTCTTCAAGTGGTACAAAGATACATTCTTAACAAGAGTAATGCTTAGAGAAGATTCAAATTGACCTTTTGGAAGGAGAAATTCTTAGCAAGATTACCTCCTCTATTAGGTGAAAAAGTAAGAAACAAAATTACAAAAACTCATAATGACTAAATCCCCTACAATTAGATTAACCTATGATGAGCTTATTATGTATACCCAACGTGAAGGTCTAAAACTATGCCAAGACATGAAAATCCAAAAAAATTGAAATACAAAATGTTCAAAACCAAAAACGAGTTAGGAACTTTCTACCATGAATTTGATATTTCCTAAAATAGTAACAAAAAACCTTGTACAGATTGTAGAAAAGCTCAAAGAAAAAAAACTAGGAATAAATTCCCATACAAAAAACATAGAAAATTCTATAGAAAACCCAAGCCCATTAAGAAATATGTGAACAAGCCCCAAAACTTCCCATCATGATTAAAATTTAGAAACATTACGTGTTATAAGTGCAACAAAAGGCCACATAGCCAAATATTATAAAATCAATAAGAAAACCTAAAATTTAAATTTAGACTAAAAAACATTAGAAAAAATTCAAGCCTTAATGATTTTTGACAATGAGTCCTCTAAACAATATTTCAATGAAGACCCTAAAAACTAAGCTTTAGGATTAGAAACTGATAGCTTAACAAGTAGAGATAAAACGATAGAAAAATCCTATTTTAAAAAATAAGTCAATGAGCTGACCAAAGACCAAAAATTCATTTTAGACCAAAGACCAAAAATTCATTTTAGAAGTTATAAACCTCATGTAGGAGCCTTAGTTACAAAAAGAATATTTACAAAATCTCCAACAAATCATTGAAACCTTAGAGTTTTTTTTTTGTGAGCCCTTTCTTTTCTTTAAGTGAGCCTTTGATTGTGTGTTATGTGAGATCCTTCAAAATTTTAAGGTTTATATATTAATTTAATAAATGGATTGAGTCAAATAATATTTCAAATTTTAATCATATTATGATAATAAAATTTAATATATAAATTTTTATATAATTACAAATATATTTTATACTATGTTTAAACATTATTTTTATTTTATACTTAAAAATCCTTTTCAATATTATTTTTAAATAATTATTTTTATTTTCTAAAATAAGCATATAGTTTAATTATTTTTAATATATGCAATAATTTTAGTTTTCTATTTTATTTTTCAAATACAATTTTATTATTAAATAAAACTATTTAATTATTTAATATTAACTACTAATAAAAATTAAATTAATATAACAAAATTTCTAATAATCTTCTAAATTTTAATTATATAAAATTAAGAGACTTTTATAATTTAAAATTTTATCCAAAACATTATCCGGTATTAATTGGTAACAGTACAATATCATGCTAGTGTCAAATTTGGTACCAACTCTAGTTTAGTATTCACAACATTACTTGTGAGGGAAATTTACCAAAATCTTATTGTAATTATTGGAGAAGATCATGAATGTCTTTCATAGAAAGCTTAGGAGAAGTAAAATCATAAGATTCACTAATTAGGACAACAATAGGGGTATAAGAAGACTGAGATGAATTGCTTGCCAAAATTTTATTAAGTAGCAATTATCGACAATTAGAAATAATATGATCATAATTTTTGCAAAAATTACAATAATTCTTTTGAGATGATCAGGATGAATTCTAAGCATAATTGTATAATATCTGATCTTTAAGAGTAGTTTTAGTTGATATAAGTAACAAGAATTGTATCAATAAAAAATGATGCTTGTTTAGATCAAGTAGCATCTAAATGAGTCTCCTAATAAAGCAATTTATTAATTATAATGGCTCCTTTAATTATGTGCGAGGAATTGCCCTCTTGAGTAATGGGAAGCGGGCTTGAAACTTTGATGAAGTAAAGAACTTTAAATAGATTCAAACTCATATGTAAGGGTTATAAGAACATGTCAAACAAATTGTCGATCTTAAGGATCAACGTTGTTAGTTCCTAATGACACCTAAAAAGGGGGAGACATGAATTGGGTGTTAAAAAAAATAGTAAAGTTTTCTAATTAATGTATTCAATTGACAACTATTAATATAATAATGATAAATAAATCGCTTACTATTGACCAGTCAAATAATTGAATAATAATTTAAAGAGGATAAGAAAAAGAGAATGCAAACCTATTTATAGTGTTCAACAAACAATCCTTGCTTAGGTCCACTCTCAAGAATCTTTTTAGAATTCTACTATTCTTCTTTCAAGGAGAAGAATAACCTTTGTACAATATTTTCTTGGGAAAGAGGAACTTTTTACAATCTTCTTCTAAGGTGAAAAGGAACCTCAATACTAATTAGAGCTGTTGGGTCTCGTTTCCGAAACCCAACCTTATAACAAACTACCATAAATCTTAATTGCGAGGTATTGATATATATTTGTAATATGTGTTATGAAAAAGGAGTATAGCAATGGTATGCGACTTTAAGCTTCATGATTTCATTTGGATTACGCCCTCACTTTATGGTTCAAGGGTTGGGCTAATAGTTCTAACTTTCAATAAAAGTTTGGGGTCCAACATGTTTGGTATATAAAAAATTTTTTTACAGGGAACCACGCTCAAGTTTTATGGTAGTTTGTTATAAGGTTGGGTTTCGGATTCGGGGTCCAACATGTTTGGTATTAAAAAAAAAAATTTACAGGGAACCACGCTCAAGTTTTATGGTAGTTTGTTATAAGGTTGGATTTCGGAAACGAGACCCAACAAGAGCAGTCTCAAATATAATACCCAACACCCCAATAAATGATTACTACTCAAAATTATCTCACTTCTTCACTTTGATAACTCAAAATGGCTTAATCACACAAATATGAGATAATGATACTCAAATGCTTGAAAAACACTTAGAAATGTGTGTATAAGACAATCAAAGGCTTTTTGACGCAAAAACTAATGAGAAAATGCCTATTTATAAGACTTTGGGAACCTATTATTCATTGGAACAAAAAACTAGCCATTACAACAACTATTTACAGAGTACTAATTTGACCAATATGACATATTAGTCGACCAGTATATATTGAACACACAAATTCACCAGCTATTATGATACTGGTCAATCACTAGATATATTAATCAATCAATACATTAATCAATGTTACAACAAACTTTTGATACATCAAATTTAGTAACTCTAACCTATATTAGCCGTCCATTAACCTATAAATCAACCTTCCTATATATTGAGAATGAATTAACTAAATATCAAGAATGAATTTCCATCAAACATAACTAAATTCTTTTCTAATTGTGCAAAAATCTATCCTTATTTAATGGTTTAGAGAAATTATTGCCCAATTGATATAAATTCTCAATTAATAACTTCATTTTAAATATAGTCCCTAATTTTAAGGTTCATACTATAAAAAAGGTTAAAAACCTTATTCATTCTAGGTACTAAGTTTCACACTATAATTTTTTTTTAAAATCTTATTCATAATATAAACCCAAACAATCACAGTAAAGATGTATACTCAAATTGATAAATAAGAGCAATATGTGACAAATTTCTAAGTGAACTAATAGTTACCTCTTATTGACATCACTTACAAATGATTTGACTGAAGATTCTTCTTAAGTTTACAATCCTTGTTTAAAGAGTCTTTGATCATTCTTTCTATCTTTAAGGGCTAATTTTTCCATATTTTATTTCAAGAATTTCTTAGACATAAAAATATTAGATTCATTAATATAAAAAATAAAATATTTAAAAATATTACTCAATTCAATAACTACCATCTCTACTACATACCATTTGCTTTTTCTTTTCTAAGATCCTTACAAGATAACACAATTAATGTATTTTAAAATGAGCTTCAGTCCTTGGTTGTTAGGGTTAGATATTACCTCATTATTGTTCATAGCGATAAAGCATATATAAGCCATTTCTTTTTCTGAATGCTCATTTC
This sequence comes from Erythroxylum roraimae, assembly GCA_027568915.1. Classification (NCBI taxonomy): domain Eukaryota; kingdom Viridiplantae; phylum Streptophyta; class Magnoliopsida; order Malpighiales; family Erythroxylaceae; genus Erythroxylum; species Erythroxylum roraimae. The sequence goes on along the minus strand of JAOSBL010000003.1, from coordinate 5,504,814 downwards.
CAAGTTCATTTGTGTCATCCGAAGCAAATGCTTTAAGTGATTTCTTCTTTTCCTTCTTCTCTTTCTTCTCCTTATAGTTTATCTCATATTGATAGTTATCTTTGAGTAGAGAATATTGTGAATTTATGTGGTTAAATTTTCTACACTCAAAGAAAATAATATTAGAAAAATTTTGTTTTAAATCATTGTTACCTTCTTTGAAGTCCTTTCTTTTTGAGAATTTCTTTTTTAAGAATTTCTTGAATTTTCTAATAATTAAGACAATGCCTTCTTCATTTCTTTCACTAGTTGATGTCTCTTCCTCTTCACTCGATTATTGTTTTTAGGCTTTGAACACTAAATTATTTTTATGTGAGAGCGTCATTTCCTTATTAGTCTCTTGGAGCCTCATTTGATATGTGATGAGAGGTCCAATAAGTTCCTTCAATGGTAATATTGTTAGGTCTTTTGCTTCTTGTATGGCTGTCATTGTAGCTTCCAATGTCTTTCGAAAGTGACCTTAGCCACTTTCTTACAATTTCAACATTAGTATAGGTCTTTTTAAGACCTTTGAGAGCATTAATAATATCAATAAATCTAGTATACATGCTAGATATGCTTTCTCCATGCTTCATTTGAAATAATTTATATCAATGTGTTCGCATGCTTACTTTACTCTCTTTAACTTGATTTGTGCCCTTTTGTATAATTTCTAATGTATGCCAAATATCATAAGTCGTTTCACATATAGATACCCTATTGAATTTTTATTCTTAATACACAAATACGATGTGTACAACCCTACAATATGAGCAAATTAATCTCATACCTTGAGGTTCTCATTCTTCCTTTAGTTTAGGGACCTTTTTTGTTATCTACAGTTTTAGTAGGGATAAATGGACCACTTGAAACTATTTCCATAGGTCTACACTTATGATTATTAAAAAGAATCTCACCCTATTTTTCAATAAAACTAATCATTGCCATCAAAGAAAGGTACACTACTCTTTATCCATCTTGTTTTAATGATGATGATGATGCTCCTAAATTTGCCATTATGATCTTCGCTAAAGGATTTTGATAAAAATGTCAGCCTAATAGACTCACTCTGATATTACTTGTTCGTCTCTAATAGCATCCAAGAGAGGGAAGAATTGGGTGATAAAAAAATTAACGAACTTTTTTATTAATATGTTCAATTGCCAACAATTAATATAATAAGGATGAAAAATTGTTTAATATTAATAAAAAAATAATTGAATAATAATTTAAAGAGGATAGGGAAAAGAGAATAGAAACTGATTTATAGTGATTCGACAAATAACTCTTGCCTACATCCACTCCTGAGACTTTTCTTAGAATCTAACTATAATTCTTCTTTCAAGGAGAAGAATAACCTTTATATAATTTTTTTGGACAAAGAGAAACCCTTTTACGATCTTCTTCCAAGATGAAAAGAATGTCAATACCACTTAGAACACTATCAAATACACTACCCAACATCCTAATAAAAGATCATAACTCAAAATTATCTCACTTCTTCACTTTGATAACTCAAAATGGCTCACTCACACAAATATGAGATGATGAAGCTTAAATGCTTGATAAATACATAGAAATGTGTGTATAAGACATTCAATCACTTCTTGATACTAAAAAAAAAGAGAAAACACCTATTTATAAGGATTTGGGATCCCTACTAGTAGTTGGATCGGAAAAAAAAAACATTTGCAACGATTATTTGTAGAGTACAAGTCAACTAGTAAGCAATGAATGCATATATTCACTAATTGTTGAGACATTGGTTGATTGGTAGACTTATTCGTATAAGTTAAAGTTATTAAATTTGATGTACCAGACCAATACATCAACTAATATTACAACAAACTCTCGATACATCAAATTTAATAACTTTAACTTATATTGGTCGACCATTAACCCACATAAGTTGACACCCATCCTCTAAAAAGCATGATTTTAACAACTTTAAATGCCCAAACCCAACTTGTTTAATACAATTATGATTTAAACACTTCTCAAAATATTCTCTGAAGTTTGTTTAAAAGATCAAGAAGCTTTTATATTAAAACCAAAAGCTTCAATATTTTTCGATGAATAAAAAGACTCATGTAATTAAGTAAGATGAAATGTTTATGCATGGTGATTCTTTTAGAACATCAAATTAACAAACTGAGATTATAATTAATAATGCAAAGACCTTAATGAGCCTTAATCTTCTTTTTTCCTTAGTTTGATCTTCATTTCATTGGTTGGAAGCTTCAACTTCTCTTTATCAACTTCACAAATTATTTTTTTGTGCTTATGATTTCATTTTATTCTTATATTATTTTTCCTCAAAATAATAAAGCCATTAATAATTATTATGTTTTGTTATCTCCTTTAATTCAACAAACATACACTTCAAGAAAGTTAACTTTTGACTGTGGAAAAAATCGTAACTAAAGGTACTAAAATCGTTGCCAAAAGTCATTGGTGATGATTTAGTTTCGTTGCACAAAATGTCGCAAAATCCTCATAGTTGAAAACTATAGGTGACGTTTTGTGCTAATCGTTGCTAAAAGTTTTTGCCAATGCTTTACTTTCATAGCAAAAAACTTTTAGTGATGATTGGAGGAATCATCATTAATAAGTTTGGCTATGCTTGTTTTTCGTAGCTAGAAACTATTAGCTACATTTTCTAGAAATGTAGCCAAAGTTTTTAACTATATTTCTAGAATCATAGCCTAAAGTTTTTAGCTACGTTTCCATAAATGTAGCCAAATGTTTTAGAAATGCAGCCAAATATTTTTAGCTATGTTTATGGAAATATTTTTAGCTACGTTTCAAAAAATATAGCCAAATATTTTTAGCTACGTTTTGTAAAATGTAGTCAAATTTTTTATCTACCTTTGAACGAAACGTTATAATATGTTGGAATAAATTATTTGTTACATTTTTAATCCATATTATTGTATATAATGTTTCCATATATTTTTATTATTAATTTATTATAACAAAATTATATAAAAATAATTGATAATTTGAAGCATTGTATATAAAAATAAAAAATCATTAAATTTCTTCGTGTGGAAGATTTTAATTACAACTTCAATAATTCTTATATACAAAATAATAAATACAGAGACTAGTTTACAAATTATAATACAATCACTCAACTGTTGCATCATATTCAAAATTGTAATTCGAGAAAAAAATATTAAATTTAAATTATCATACAAATAGGAATTAAAAGGAAAAAGTATAAGAGATGTAATTAATACCATTCACTTTCATCTTTATTGCTTTGATAATTTGAGCCAAGTATTTTTTGAGGTACTTATCATGCTTGTTATTCAACCTTAAGCATCTTGTTTCCTCTTCAAGACGGTGAACTATGTGGATCTTGATAAAGTTGAAACATTTAACTTAGGGCCAAAGCCAAGACTTTTGATATAACCACAATGTGCCCTAATCACGGTATTGCAAATGTTGTCTACATTGATCTCATTACCCTCAGACATTGATTTCTGTAACAACTCCTGCATCTTATTCTAAAATTTAAAAAACAAAACTAATATTCAATGGAAATATTATTAGTTAGTACTACATAAAGAAAAAAACTTAAAATGTAATATTAATTAATTTTGAGTTTATAGTTTTATAAATTTTTGAAATGAAATTTTTGTTAGCTAAATTTACTTTTATACTTACAATCATTGTCAATAATATTAAATTTGAATTTTATGAATTTGATATTAATATTTAACATTGATTTGCATTTTTACTATATTGCAATTATTTTATAGATATATTGTAATTAATATAGTTATATATGGTAATTCATATAATGATATATGATTGCATAGATAATAATTGTAATTAATATTATAGTCGCATAAGTGTTTCCTCTTTTGCTAACAAATTGCATGAAAATCATTGTGAAAGTTTGATCTTTTTGTGACGGTTGTTGCATTCATCGCCAACATGTCGTTTTATCAAATTGAAAACCTAATTACCCAAAGGTAGGATGAAATCATTGTTTTCGTCCTGTCTTCCTCTTCCTAACTGCGATCAAGTTTTTACCAGCCGCATTGCCTGAATTCCTAACTTGGTCTTCCTCTTCGGTGTTCGTCTTCGTCTCTGGTGTGCATCTTCATCTTCGTCGTTGGCTCTTCGTCTTTGTCTCCATATGAGGGTTTTGGTTTTCTAGGTAATTCATTTCCACAATACTTATACATCATGTAAACCTTGGTTGTCTTTACATGTGTGTCTATTTTACTTTTAATTTTCATCAAGTTGTCTCAGCTAATAGACAAAATTAAGAATATATAAATTCCTGTCACATCTTCAATAAATGTAAATGTAAAGAGAACATTCTCAACCCACAATTTTAGTTGAATACTTTAAGATTATCTTGACCACTATCACATTTCAAAATGCAAAAATGACAAAAATTTATGCCTTACTTTGTTTTTCCACTAAGTGTTTATAGTATGCTTGCCCTTGTTTGTACTAGTATTTCTAAGCTTGTACACACTAATGTCAACATAGGTAGTGTTTTCTGATGAATCTATTTATGTGATTTCTTAACCTCAATCAGTTAATCCCTGCCTTTTAACAGTCATAGTTTTCTATTTTCATGAGTATAAAAAAAATGACAACTTTTTTGCATTGATAGATGATTGCTAGGCTGAATAGCTTGTAATCATTTAACTTTGTGATGACTGGAAATGGTTATTATGTGTTGTTCTTTAAGTGATGTTCATACCATTAAGCAAAATATTGATTATTGAATATAAGAGCAACCTAACCCATCTACTTCACTTTTATTATTTGATTCTTTCATATTAATAAGGAGTTTACTACTACGTTTATTGATTGCAACCTTAGAATGTGTTATAGTTTTATTAATATTTAAGGGTAAGTGGCAAACTTAGAATGTGCTTGTGCAGGGGATCTTTGCTTCTTCTGTGAATTTTTTGTTAATTGCATATAAATTCATATAATTTTTTGTTTCCTTATTTAATTGTACACTTTACGTTTATATTGATTATATCCACGACCTGTTTTTGTTTCTATTAACTTTTCAAAGTAAAACTGTTAACAAAAATTCATTGCGAAATGTTGATATGGTAGATAGTTTTCGACAACGGTACTGAGCTCCAATGGAAGGTATATGGCAGAATTCTCCCTGCTGAAGAATAAATCGATGCATAACAAATCGATTCACCAAAGTCTAATCACTGTTTGCCTTCAATGGCTGATCTTCTTCTTAAAGGTTTTTAGTATCATTCAAATTAGTTCTCTTTCTTTATTATCTATATCTCGTTTTCTGTTAAAAAGCTATTAGATAAATGTATGATTTTATTTACTATGTGTTTTGTAAAGCTTCCTCAAATCTTTAACGTTGTGTATGGTTACTATCTCCGTGAGTGGGGACAGTTGACAAAACAAAGTAATCCTGTCCCCCTTGACTGTTTGGTTGATGTCCTCGGTTTTATGTCCTCTGTCTCCGGTGGACAGGGACAAAGAATCGAAGGAACAAAATTCTTTGTCCCTGTCTCTGGAACAAAGAAAGATGCAACCTCCAAATTACCCCTCTACTGTTATTTGGTCCTTGTTTTGAAGAAGGGATTGCATCGTCAAAAAGCGGAGCGGCGAGTTCGACGGCTTCGACGGCAACATAAATGGAGAAGATGAGTATAGAAAAATTAAAAGTCCTGAAAGAACAAGCCGATATAGAAGTCAATCTCTTGCAAGACAGTCTCAACAACATTCGCATTGCTACTTCCCGTCTTCAGATCGCTGCCACTGCTCTTCAAGATCTCTCCCTCCGCCCTCAAGGTCTCTAATTGATTAATTAGCGATTATCTATCTAACAACACGCATCACAACAATTTGGATAACTTAAAAACTATTTTTTGTTCGGGAATTCTAGGGCACAAAATGTTGGTTCCACTCACAGCCTCCCTTTACGTTCCTGGTGTTGGGACCCGATCTCGGATACCGGACCCCAACCAAAAAAGCGGAAACGAAAAGAACGGAACGAAACGGAAGTGGTATCACAAACGTGAAAACGAAAATCGAATTCGAATTTCGACATCCGGGAACAGAACTTTTCGAAACAGCGTCGGAAACCCTAAGACTAAACCATTTCCGAAATCGGTATAATTCACTCAAATCCGGTATAAATTTTTTTTTTCTTTCTTTCTCAAAACATTTATTCCATTTCATCTTTATTCAATCTCATTTTATTCAATCTTATTCAAATTCCCTTTTG
>JAOSBL010000003.1:5462409-5487959 GCA_027568915.1 Erythroxylum roraimae | reverse complement strand
AAATGCTACTGAAGACTAGGACAAAACAAAACGGTAACTTAAAAATATCTAACACAGTAACTTAAAAATATCTAACAGATTGACCAGCACCTGTTTGATTCTGCATTCTTAACGCTGCCTTTAAATCCGAAGAACTAGTATAAGTCAAAACAGAAACAATAAACAAAAGGAAGCGATCAGACTAAGAAACTAATTTGGCATACTTCGTTGGTAAGTAGTGTTTTTGAGTTGTACCAGCCTGCATAAGCAACCGAACGACATTCATACCTGTGTTCATTGCTTGGACCAGGTATATTGAATTGTTCATAATCTATATTCAGAACTAACATTATCCTGAATCTAAACCAGGCATAAAAAAGCATGTCAGGGTGAAACAACTGACGGAGAATAGAACAGTAAATATATAATACATACACACCGAAGACATTGTTCTTTGTTCACAGGTCCTTCCCAGAAACTATATAAGATGTGGACTCTGAAAGAGGAAGTAATGAATCTACTAGATTTCTGATGTAATTAGTCTTTCCAATTTGACCTGTTCTGTATTTGGTTTTCTTACTATTCCATGAGATCAAATTTCTTCCAACAAAGACATAGTAACTAATAGTAGATTTTCAGTCAATCTTAGAACCCCAATCAGCATCCGAAAAGCACTCAATGAATATGTCCATGATTTTTATAGAGTATCTCTCAACCAAGAGCTCTTTCTTAAGTAACATAAGATATGTTCTAAGGCAGCAAAGTGAGAGAAGACATAGATTGACTTATAAGCAATATCAAGGTGGGTTAATGTAAGATCGTTCAATCTTCGAACCAATCTCCTATATTTCTCAGGGTCTTCAAACAATCCACCATCTTTAGTAAGTTGTAAATTATGGACTAATAGAGAATTGTATGACTTTGTTTTCAACTTTTCAGTGTCAGCTAATAGATCAAGTACATACTTGTTTTAAGACAAAAAGATGTTTTTTCTTCTTGTCATCTTTACTCTCAATGCATACTTCAAAACTCCAAAAATTTTTGTGTGAAGCTAACTATGAAGGAAGGACTTCAAAGATGAAATGCTCAAAATATTACTTCCAATAATGACAATACCATCCAAATACACAATAAGAAGAATGATACCAAATGCGAAACTCAGGTGGTTGCTCCATATAAACTTCTTTTAAAGGCTACCATGTGAGAAAGCATTCTTGATGTCTAACTAATGTAAGGGTCAATCCTAGTAGCTTCCATTTATATATAATAGCCTTCTTTCCTATAAGTGAGTTCATTAAATATCACATATCATTAGCATCTAAAGCATTTATCTCTTTTTGTCATAACATGATACCAGCCAGGATGAGCTAAAGTTTCATAAACAGTTTTTGGAAGAGAGTAAAAATCAAGTGAGGTAACAAAAGAATAAGAAGAGGAAGACAAGTCAACATAAGAGACAAAAGAAGAAATAGGAAAAGTGCATTGATGTTTACCTTCACAAAGAGCAACTGAAAAATCAAGACCATTAGACGTTGAATTTGATGTTAAAGAAGGGACGGATATTGAATTTATATCAGGATGATCTTGTCTTCTAGAGTAGATTAGGTGAATATATAGTAATGATGGTTGTGTATGAGTATCATATGTAGAAGTAACATTAATAGCCTAATATGTGATCTTACAACCAATAGATCATCATCCAACTCAATAGAAATTGAAGTAGGAAAGAAAGGAATGTATTCTAAAAAGATAACATCGATTGACACAAAGATAGATGAAGATCACCACAATGAATAGGTGAAGATCAATAAATTTTCTAATTTGTAAGAATGATCAAGCATTATGTTGTATCCATTTCTTACTGAGTATGATCTGATGGCGGATTACCAATGAGATGGTGATTTTTAAAAGAGCAAATTGAATATGTTTTTATCGTTCTCGATCTGATGCAAGTAGAGTCAAATAGTCAAATGCAAACAGTGTCAAATACAAACTTTAGAGATGAACATTGAATCTGGTTCTTGAGGGCAGAATCAACGAGCCTGTTAACAGACTCCCAATCACTGAACAAATGGCGTTTCGAAAACAGAAAGCTTATGCCAAAGGGTCCAATGGTGAACCAATAGGAAACCAGCGTGATATTTCTATACTGGTTCACACATCGAATAAATAGTGTAAGAACAATTGTGATTAAATGCGAGGCTTGCCAAACAGCAAGAATAACGATAGTTGATATCTTATCCTGATAACTCATTTCAAAAAAATGTCCCCTAATTACTTTACAGGGTAAAACATCCCTAACTCTACCAAAATCCTTAACATTTCGTGGTGGATAGACCAAGAAAAACAAAAAAAAGTATCCAAGTAACGTATGGACACCAATCAGTAGGTAGGAAAAATTCTACAGCTGCAGAACTTTTTATCTGGTGTACAAATGCACTCAGGAGGAATGAAACAAAATGCAGGCATCACTATCTGTAGTCTGCACCAACTGCTTCAATGATGGACTTGAAACCATCCCTTTCTAAGCATTCAGAGAGTTCAGCCTACACAAAATGAAACAAACATGGTTTTTCAGGTGAAAAAAAAAATGCTCTGGACTATAAAACCGTAACCCCAAGAGTCAATCAAGGTCCATTATAGCGTGTTGATGCATTACATCAGGACTGTTGTATATATTTTAACAGGGACGTTCTTGGGTTCTTAATAAATTAAACACAACACTATGGATATAGATTCAACAAAAAGATTACCTCAAGTTTGTTTCAGTATGATATCCATCATTTATCTAGTCCAATATGATCACCTTATTGCCAGAACTCTGTATCAGTGGTTTGGATGGTTTTTTCTTTTGAGAAAAAGGGATTTTCAGAACTCCATATCCTCCACAGGGTCTTGACAAAAAGGGGGTGGCTTAGCGGTGGCAGGGAGGTTCTCCTTATTAACCAGATATGAGTCCCAAGGCCAGGTAGGTACAGTTTGACAAGAACTAGCCTTGTTCATTGTAGCCATTTTGATCAAATGGATCCTTAAAGACCCAAGAGGAAAAAAGAAAGAGGATAGGATTCAAGAAACTATTATTTTTTAACTTAACATAAGTCCTAAAAATCCTTTCTAACTCTTCTCTGTAGTTGCAATTTCTTCTAATTATCCTTCATTTCAACATAAAAGGTCCTCACTGCAAACTGCTTATAAATGAGATTAAAAAAAATTTTACGAACCCATTCGGTGAGAAATTAATTCTACAATACCATAGCCAAACTATGTCAATAGCAGTATTTTTATGCAAGACATCCACATTTCAAATTAAGTTTCAATTTTCTATCATATTCATTGGCATATTAGAACAGTACCTTTATCTGAGGGATGAGGGCAGGGCCACCATAGGCAAATGCTGTGTAAAGTTGAATAAGAGTTGCCCCAGCTCGAATTTTTTTGTATGCTTCCTCACCACTGAACCAATGTCAAACAATAGAAGTTAAAACTAAAGAATCTATAGAGAAAGAACAATAACCTGCAGTGATCCAGATGAAGATAATAAGGAAGGGTAATTCTATACAATTTACCTGCTCACTCCTCCACAGCCTACTAATGGAATCTTTCCCTGCATGATGCACAAAGAAAATGATGAAGAAAGAAAATTAACAAAAATAATGCACCTATAAGATATCTATATCTTAACTTTCAAAAGTTTATTCACTTAAAATAAAACGTTCACAATGGTGACATAAGCAAGCATGTTGGACGAAAAAATATGTAAAGCGGTATAAATATTAACATATACAGACAAGGATATATACAAGTGAAAAAAGTTGAACAATATCCAAAGTGAAGGCATGCTAAGATATAGAAATAATTTTAACTATGAAAAAAAAGATACAAACACAGCACTAAAGTTTTCAAACTTTAGCTTAAACCAGTTGTACTGACTTGCTTTAGGATGTAGCCATAAAAGATTTGTGCATCATGATGAGAACTACAAGTATTGACAAGTTGAACTCTTTAAATACCACAACAAATGCAACATACCCTTGTCAAGATATACATCTCTTTTAAGATGTTTGTAGACAAATCGAAGAGAGGTTTCCCACTTAAGCCACCGGCTTCTTCAGCGACAGGATTTTTCTTAACAGGATCTGACCTTGATACTGTGGTATTTGATATAATCTATCGAAAAAGCCAAAACAGAAAAGTAAAACCAGAATCACTTGAACCATATTCAGCATTCACTATTGAACCTAAGTAAAAATGATTTGTGTAAAAGAACAATAACGTTCGATCCACAATCATAAGTTCATCAGTCTACAGGACCCTAATAGCAGCATTAGACATTTTTAAGAATTTTTTTTTATCACAGAGAAATTCTGGGGTTCTAATTTGATAATAGAAAAGTAATCTCAAAAAGTCACTTTATAATTAACATCTAGAAGAATCCTAATAGTTAAGCCTGCATAGGATTGTAATGCTTAAGGAATGCATAGGACATATTGGGCAGGAGCAGCACAAGTAATTGAATGTACACTGATACTTGGCTTCTTGATCTGCACTGAATTTTAATGCAATTGCCTTCATCAATCTAGCGTGCATATTAACAAGATGCAGAAGGACTACCAGACAGAAGGCTGGAGGATTATCTCTTTTTACCATTTGCCGTGGGTTTGATACTATCCCATAAAAAGCTACCAGTGAATATAAATGCTTGGCTCCTTGAAGAAGTGCAATATTTTGGCATTCTTAAATTACTAAAGCATCAACTAAGGGGGCTAGCATATGAAAAATGTCAAAAGCAGTACACATACAAAAATAACTGAAACTTAGGGAAAACAGACTGAAGAAAAGAACTATTGATCAAAGAATATGTACCAGTCCATCCAAACGAAGAGCAAGAGCTACCTATAATCACAGTAGAGAAAGAAATATCAGGTGCTAACATGAAAGTGGATAAGAGAATCAGATGATAAGAACATTTAACATACTGCTGCAATGTCTTCTAGGTCTTCCTTTGACAAGTCAGGTGCAATCTTAACAAGCAATGGAGGTGGACTGTCTTCACCCCATTGCATTTCATCCCGGGCAGCTTGAACCTTGACAAAAACCAAAACAAGAGAACCTCAATTTTGTATATAATGGGATGATAGAAAAAGAAAGAAGCCACTGCATCTGTTCATATATAAAACTTTTGCACCTTCTTAACAAGATCCTTCAATTGCTTTCTACCTTGAAGCATACGCAGTCCTGGAGTATTAGGAGATGAAACATTGATAACCTGGAACCAAGTTATTGAAATTGAATTAATTTCTTAACATATTTCAAATTAATGCCCAAAAAAAACTATGCCCTGAATTAATTTATTCTTTGATGAGAAAACTTTGAAAAAGAAAATAGAAGAAGGTACTAGACAATAACTTTTTGCATCTTAAACCTGTTTAATACTGAAAATTTTCAGTTGCATATGTTATCTTGTTAAACTTAGGCACCTTGGGTACCTATGCCAACTCATCATCAATGATCAAATGCTTAAAAGTAATAAGCTCATATGATCTTCAAATAATTAATTAGTTAGGACTTGAGCATAAGAATTGTTCACAAATACAAGAGCTCAAGGAGTTGTAATAGGCATACTATTTTCCTAGTTGTGATAACTTTTATATATTAATAGCAAATTAATTATCAATGAACAAATGCATAGAAATCATGAGCTCGGAGCAGTTAATCAGAGGTTGATTGAGTATACAACCCTTCACCAAACTACCAGGAATATCATATTGTAATACCATGACCCCGTTTTAAAAATGAAGGATAAAAGTAGAAGAAGAAAACCATTCAAGATATTTCTAGTATATCTCTTTCTTTGTTTATATTCCCAAGGAATTGGAAATTTTATTAATTTACAATGAATTAGAAGAACAACAATAATAATATCGATGGAGGCTTTACTACGTATTCAATATATCTATGCCCATTCACCAATAAAACTAGTAGGTGCATACGATAAATTGATTAAAGGCTTGATTATGAAAACCTTCGTCATCATATATACACAAAAGCTTCACGAGTTGCAATAACTATGTTGATCGACCAACAGTTAGCAATAACTAGTTTCCATGCTAAAGCTTAACAATTTCCACTCCACCTTCTAGTAAATGCTGTTACTCCATGTTTAAACTCTCACAATAGCTTGGCCAAATAGTTGAGTGGTAGAGAACTAGTTGCGATAACTTCTTCGGACTAAGAAAATTCCAGAAATTAAAATATATATCTAAGAAGGAAATAGGAAGTTTAGAGAGTAAAAAGTTTACCAAGTAATCAGCATACTGGGATAGTGAATGAACCCCTTGTACATAATCGCCAACAGCATCTTCACTTGTCTTGTTCTTTCCAAGGTTTACCCCAAGGATGCCAGGACCAGCTTTTCCTCCATGATCAGCATCATCATTAGAGAAAGATGAACTGGTTGACGTTTCCAATTTTCTTTTCCCATGTTGAGCACCCAATCTCTTTGCAACAACTACTATGCCTTCACTATTAAATCCACAGCGATTGATGATTGCTCTGGCCACCATAAACAAGTAACAACTTAGTTTCAAAACATCATTCTAGAGTCCAAACTAGGAAAAGCTAATCACTTTCACAACCACGAGCACTTAAGGTTGCAATAATGAAGACCATTTTCTCACCCTTCCTGGCGCAATCTGAAGATACGTGGCTTTGGGTTACCCTCTTGTGGAACAGGGGTGACAGAGCCTACCTCTACAAAACCAAAACCCAGCCCAAGTAAGCCTTCAACAGCCTCAGCATTTTTATCGAAGCCAGCAGCAAGACCTACAGGATTGGAGAACTTCCTTCCCCAAACTTCCAGCTCTAAATTAGATGGATCAGGCCTCTTTTCCCTTGGAACCCAGCCACGAGCAGCAGCAGAGACGGCAAGTCTGTGAGCAACCTCAGCATCTAGAAGGGCAAAAAATGGATTCACAAGCTTTGTGGCATTGAATAGCCAACCACTGCAACAAATAGCTTATGCAGAATGAGTCCGTATTTGTGGACAGAATTTATCAAAGGTTAAATTTAAGTTGGACTCAACTCCTATTGAAGCATAAGACTGTCTTGATTGTTTTAAACTTATCCAAGCAAAGGATAAGTCTAATGAAAACAGAAGTAGCATATGCTCTGATACAATTTTGCATCCTCAAGTGAACGCAAGAAAGGACAGTATTCCAAAAGTTTTTTTTTTTTTTCCTTATTGTGAAGAGAATGATATTCCAAATACGATCACCAGAATTATCAGCTACGAGACATTAGTGCAATGATATGGGTCAACAAGATTGTGTTGGGAAGAAGAGGTCATCGTCACTTAAATTCTTGTTTGTAGCTGGTACGTTAACAACTGAAACGCTATTGTAATGAACAAGAAAATGTACTTAAATGCCAACATTGATAAACTTAAGAAGGCATACCAGAAAGTAGCTTCATCCACTGTACTGACATAAGCTCCCCCAGCTATAACCAATCCTATAGTTGCTCCAGTTAACAACCTCCCTTGCAGCTGAAACAACACGGCCTAAAATGTCAGAATCAGACAAGAACATTCGCCCGCGAATAATTTAAATTGAAGCCATATTACATTAAATAGACAATGGTATTAACATAAACTGTAATTCTGTAAGGACCAACAATCCCGTAAAAGTTTTAGGTACGTTAAACAACTAAAATTGCAAGAAAACGGGAGCCTGTGTTTCAATTTTGTGTGTACAACTCGGAGAATCAAGAAAATATATGTAGTAAGAGAGAAGCATTACGAAAACGAATAGAACAATGTCACGTTAATATAACTTTCGTAGGTGCGTGAGAATATAGGCATTTTGGAATCATTAATAACTATATGAGCCGAACACAGTTCATGAAATAGTAAGAAAGGCGAGATTTTGCATGGAACCCATGATGCTATATACAAGTGTGTGTTTGTACAAGAAATAAGAATAGCAAACAAAGAGAGAAAGAGTACTTTCTTGGAGAAGTGGGGTATTTTAGAAGCAGCTTTTGGAACGGAGGAAGAAGAATATCTGAAGAACCGAAAAGGGGTAGGAGAGGCGGAGATTACTGTCCTTTTGCAGACCAATAAGCCTCTCAGCAATCTCCTACTTGAAGCCTTTGTCGCCATTATAATCCAAAAAGAACCAATAAAACTCTATTCAACTAAGAAACTAGAAAGGGGACCGAATAAATAGATTAAAGTTGGTAGTCCGAAGATGGTTTAGCGGAGAAATGGCGTCGAGTTCAACAGAACCACATTAGTTGTTTTCCAGCACTCTCAGTCTTGCACAAAACACCGAATAGATTCGCTTAAGAGAAAGAAAGAACCCTGAAAGACAAAGAGCGAGACCTAAAGTGCAGAACTTTAGGTAAAAGCTTATCTATGCTAACTTTTTTTTAATTTTCAATTTCAATTAATTAGTTTATTAATTAATCGATTAGTTTATAAATTAATAAATTTTTAAACTAAAATAATTTAAATAATTTTTATTTAAATTTTTTTTAATTAAACTTTAAATTATTTAATTAAATATAATCACATTTCAAATTCTTTAATTGTAGCCAATTTTATGACAATTTAACATCGATTGAATCTTTTAAACTTTAAACTTTTTAATAATTATTATTTTATACTTTTAAATTATTTCACGTCATATGAATTGATTTTTAAAATACACAAAATTTGTCCATTCTTAAACTATACCTTTTTCAATATTTTTAATAAAAATATTTTATTTAAATCATATCATAAATTACTAATCGATTTATATAAATCACCAAATTATAAACAACTTTACAATGAAATTCATAATACAAAATTAGTTAGGAACCATGATTTCTTTAAATTTAGAAATTTGACCATAACATATTTTTTTTCAATCCCTCACGTTAATATTAATTATATTGAACTTCAAACCAGATTATATAAATAAAGCTGATACAGAATCACCATACCAGGTTTGAAGCAGAAGTCATGTGCTACAATGAAAAGTTACACCATATTTCTGAAATCAAAAGTTGCACTGACACCATATTCCTACAAAAGTGATGCCAAAAGAAGAATCTGAACCACAATGTACTTCTTTGTTGTTTTCATTTGTTGTCAGCTGTGAATTGATTAGGTACAAAATACAGCTTCTCACTTCTCACAAATTATACCATTCCCAAGATTGCAACCTAGGTAGATGAATCCACCTCTTCTTCGTATTCACTAGCAGCTGCATATTACTAATTTGTACTAACGCCAATGTACTATGAAGGGAGTGAAAGGTGATTGACCACAGAAACAGAAGCCTCTCTTTTTTCTCTTTTTCTGAATGCAGATTGTGTTGACTTGAATCCCTCTTCTCATTAATGAAATTCAATCTGGATAACCACAAACAAAGACCAGCAATCTGTTGCATAACGTGCACATGAGAGAAAATGAAAAAGGAGGAACTGAATAACAGAGTGGATGAACAGGAGAGGACTGGATGTTTTACTCCAATGTTACTGTATCTATGGCCTTGAATGGTGAGTCTAGTTTTGCTTGTTGATTACTTGGAAGTTCGCTATCATCGAAACATTGATCTCCGGGGTCAAATTATCAGGCAACAGGAATTTTCGGTTCACCCAAGTTCACAAATGCCTCTGCTCGACCCATTCGTGACATTGCCGCGTTCCAAGACACAAGATGGTTCATAAATGTGTTTACGTACTTTTCTCTGTCATTCTGATTAGAGGTGCCATGCAGGGATCAGTAAGAAGAAAAGATTTCTCAGCATTGAATGAACAGAGAGCGATGATTTCTAACCTTATAATCCAAATAATAAGCATGCTGCCATGCAAGAATAAAGAGATCATGAATAAGTCAAAAGCAAGAAACAACAGTCATTGAATCCCATGTCCGAGAGAGGGAGAGAGTGTAGACTTACCTCCCACATGTCTAAACTGATGATAGGCTGCAAAGCAAGAATAAATTAGTAGGATGTTTAAGAGAATCGGGCATATAAGCTATCGAGATTTACGTACAATGTCATCCCACACTAGGGGAGTAACAGCATTTGATGTTTTCACCACTTCGAGTCGTCTCTCTTGTCTCTTCACTGCAAATAATGAAGCAAAAAATTACCAGTTATTTAAGAGTACATTGCTAAAACATCACAGGTCATAACGTCGATAAGAAAAGCTTTCACCCTCTTAGCACTCGCTTTAACCTTCACTATTACATACATCTACCTTCCCTGTTTGTTATTCTTGTCAGAAAACAAGAAAAGGTTACTAGTCAATGGTTCCCAATAACAGGGAAAATTGACAAAACCCAAAATATAAACAAGAAGAGGTAAAAAGGAAAAGAATAAAAAATTCAGCAGAAATTGAGCATGTTATAACAAACTAAAAGAAAGGTCTGGGCCCAGCAAAGGAAAAGAGGTTTGCTGGAATATCTCATTACAATTGACAGTCGACATGAGACTCAGATGCATCACATATCCAATCAGTGTGTCATCTTAGGGTACATTAGAGCTAAGGTTGAAATTCCTGATTCAACTTTTAAGCGAGAACCAAAAAGGAAACATCTAATGATCCTATATGTATGAACATGTGTTTTGCAAATGAACGATGCATGAATTTACCAAAAAGTACCCTTAGCTAAATAATTCTGGAGTGAGTTAGAAAGGGGAGGAATGGGATGCAAATTGACACATCATCCCAACAGATAGACCTCACTATGAAATCTTATTTTGCAAATGAAGCCTAGACCTGACCAGACACCCTTGCTTCCCTTTCCTGATAAATAAATTTACTATGCCTCTACCAAAATGACAAGACCTGGTCCAACTGAAATTTCTAAAGGAGATGGGAAAGACTTACAAACAAGCCAAACCCATCCAGAACCAAACAGTGTAAGGGCTGCTTCTATAAATTTGTCTTTGAAATTGGTAAATGAACCAAAATCCTTTTCAATCTGCTGAAGAACGCCGAGTTGAGGCGTACCCCCTCCTCCTGGTTGCATGGATTCCCAAAAGAAATCATGATTCCAGACCTGCAATATAATTCAGATATTGGTTTTCATATATTCATTCGTAGCAGTTCTTCTGGCCTAAGAATCTTGCAAATAATTTGAACATAAGAGACTTGATACAGGCAAGACCACCCAAAAGATACATTTACGCTTCAGTTAGAGAACCAATAAATCTGTGTGAGAATGCAATTGATCCATAGACCATATAAACAGTATACCTGAGCAGCATTGTTGAACTCAGGGAAGGGGCTCCCATTGTTATATGTAGCTTTGACAAGTTCATCCATGGTATACCCATATAAGATGTCATTTTTCCCTAGCGCTGTATTCAAACCTTCCAAATACTGACGATGATGTTCTCCCCAGTGCTTCTGTAGTGTCTCCTGACTCATATATGGCTCTAAAGCATCCTAAGATATCAAACAAAATTAATTATATTCAGCATACTGAAGACAACAAATCAATTAAAATTTTAGTGTACGAAACACAACTTTTATTTTCATATTCAACAAACATATTTTCTTAATGGTAAACATAGAATGACAATTTTAGCTAATCCTAACAAAAATTTCTCGTTAAAGAAGTTAACCAAGATGGAAGTCATCCTCTCCACCCCATTTTCACCGATAACTAAAGATGTTTCCTTCAGAAGTTACTATTATGATTCAAAAAGACTGCTTAATCGAAGCAATTCAGAGAATCATAAGGAGAAAAAGAGATCACCACTTACGAGTTTGTAGGGAGGTGTCTTCAAGCCGTAGTAGGCAACAACTTTTGAAGCTCTTTGGCTCCTATCCAACAGCCTCTTCTGCTGCTTATGCTTATAGAAAGAGACCCAAATGAGCAATTTTCAGAATGGAGTCACCTTTTTGATGCATATTCAAACAAATGTGTCTTTGCACGTTCCAAGGTCACCGAAACTCAAATGAAGTAAATGAAAATCGAAACATTTTTGTTACTAACAACAACAGTGGACTTATAAATAAGCAAAAGAAAGTATCTTTCTACTTTTTCCCTTCTGTTACTTCTTTCCTAATTCGGCAATCCAAGCATTTAACAGAACCGAATGGTAAAGCAAGACAGAACAGTTCCAAAGAAAGCAAGAGAGCAGAAACATTAGTTGGTTAAGATAAAGCAGTGAAAGCAACAAACCAGAGAAGGACGAGTCTTCAAATGAGTAAAATGAAGCAGGGAAGTTGGAGCAACAGGAGTACAACTACAACTACTACACCACCACCCCATCTCTTTACTTGGTTTCTCTGTTTCTCTTGTATTGCTTCTGTTGAGAGATGGGGCTTTAGGACAGTGTCGTACGAAATGGGGTTTTAGGCAGTTCTGTTCAAACTAAAACAAGTTTGGGCTTTCTGTACTTATTTAATAATTGGTCTCGGGCCGGGGCCTCCGGCCCGAGACCCGATTGGCAATTGCAAAATATGAAAATAGTTTTGAAATTTTTAAAAAATAAAAATAAAATTGATACTGTAATCATTCTATTTATTATATATCATTTCTATAATATATAGAGTTTAATATATATAATTTCTATTTAATATATATATATAATTTATATAATTATATAATAAATAGAATTATATAATAAATAGAGTATATAATAAATGTATTGTGTCGATTTTTATGTATATAACAATATTATAAAACATATATATATTTATTATAAATATATTATTATAAATGGATTATGAATATTATAAATATATATAAATTTAAATATATATGAATTATATATCACACCCAGTCCGAAGCTTCCCAATAAAGCGGGTTTAGAGAGATCTAATAATACGCAGTCTTATTCTTACGTAATAGAGAGGTTGTTTCCAGTAAACCCATATGTAGATGTGACAATAAAATAATGATGTAAGTTAAAAAGTAAATAAATAAAACTAACATGCTAAATCATTATATAAATTAAATTACAATAAATATATAAATAAATAAATAATAAAATATAACTCAATTTTTAAAAAAATATTTTAAAATTAAAATATAATGAAATATATTATTTCTTTTTTAGTAGAAAAATACCAAAATTTATTATCTCTATATTAAATTATTAATACTATTTAATTAAGAAAATATCAATTAAACTATTGTGTTGTTTACTATTAGTTTGTGCTTGCTCTGTTACACTTCCCTCTTTTTCCCTTTGATCAGTTAGCTTCCAACATCTGCTGCCTCTCACTTTCACTTTAATATCCTCTCTTCTGGTCTTTTCTTCTATAGTATGTCTCAAGTTTACAAAAACCCTAGCTTGGAGATTGGCTCCATTTAAATTTTACTTCGCTTGTGAAATCTTGATTGTGCTGTCACTTTCTCGGGTTATTTCTGAAAATGGGAAACAGAAGGTGATTTTGGGTTTAATCTCTAGTTTTCACTTCGAAATGAAAAAATCTGCAATCTTGTGTGTATTAAAATGTTGTTTTTGTTTCAGAATCATATTTGCTGGAGATGCAGGAGGAGAAGACCCACTGGTATTTGTTTAGTTTTCTTTTTCTTTTTTAATGCAGTGTTTTTTTTTTTTATTTGTGTTAATATTCCTTAAGTTCCCTTTTTTCCCCATATATTTGTGGTTTCTGCTGTTGCATGTGAGTTGGATCCAGCTTTAATTTTATTGGTTTTCCTTAAAAAAAATTCTACTGCCTTGTTCAAATTGGTAATCTGTGTCATCTTCTCTGTTAATTAATAATCCACTGTTTCTGTATATGTGATCACAAATTTTGGTGGTTGTTTTTGTGTTAGTTTCATTTCACTAACGGGGGCAAGGAACTATTGTTACATTGGATAATGAAAGATCGTGATATGGAAGGAGACAAGTTGCTCCATTTAATTTAACGAGCAAGTCTCTAAATTTAATATTACATACTATTGCTCGCAGGTAGATCCCAATAGCTACCCTAATTGTTGAAGTAAACGAGAGAGAATCATGATTGAGTTGAAAAGATGAGCTTTCTGAGCTCATGTTAGCAGACTTATGAGAACTATATTATTTTCTCATAGATCAAAGTATTTACCAAAGGAATTACATCTCTTTAGTAGGTCCACATTCAAGCATCAATCCCGTCTCTGTAGATTCATAGGGGCTTCGAGACCTAGTTTCTCAATAGGGAATGATCCTGCTGTCCTGGCTGCATTTCTTTCTTCGTTTGAGGGTTCTCTGTCTCCCTTTATTGGAGCCCAAATCCATGGATATGTTTTTAAAATTGGATTGCCTAATGATGTTTTCACACAGAATAATTTGATAAGAGCATATGCACACGGTGGCCTGTTGGATGATGGGTTTAAGGTTTTTGAGGAAATGTCTCAAAGAAGTGTTTTCTCTTGGACTTTACTCATATCAGGTGCAATTCATTGTGGGAAGTTTGAACTGAGTATGTATATATTTGTGGAAATGATGAGAACTGGGTTAATGCCTAATGAATTTGCCATTGGTAGTGTTATGAAGGTGTGTGCCAATGCTAGACGTAGTGAACTTGGCACTTCTGTTCACTGTTTTGCTTACAAAATTGGGATGCAAAGCAACCTACATGTTGGTGGTTCAATTTTGAATTTTTATGCTAAGGTGGGAGATATTGAAGGAGCTGAAAACATTTTTTGCTGCATGGACAACGTAGATACTGGTTGTTGGAATGCTATGATTGGAGGATATACACACTCTGGTTATGGCCCTGAAGCAATCAATTTAATATCTTTAATGCGCTTTGAAGGAGTATCAATGGACAAATATACATACATTGGTGCCTGCCAAGGGTGCTCACTTGTGTGTAACTTGGATTTTGGTAAGGAAATTCATGGACTAATCGTAAGAAGTGAGATGGATTCTAGTACTTCAGTAATGAATGCTCTTATGGATATGTACATCAAGAGTGATAAAACAAGCTTTGCTTTGAAAGTGTTCCAAAGGATGCGTAACAGAGACATTGTATCGTTCAATACTATGCTTGGTTCACAGCTTGAAGATCCAAGAGAACTAGTAACCTTATACTATGACTTATCGCTGAATGACGTAAGACCTAACCACATTACCTTCTCGACATTGTTCATACAATGCGGGGAGTTACTTCAACTCTATCTTGGACTGCAGTTTTACTGCCTTGCGTGCCATTTTGGTTTCTTTGATGATGTCAAGATCACCTCCTCTGTTATGTACATGCTCTCTAGTTGTGGAGCAATGGAGATGGTACATACTGTGTTTGACAATACATTGTTCAAAGATGTCACCATATGGAATCAATTAATTTCAGGCTACAGTTGGAATAATGGTGACTTCAAAGCAATAGAAACCTTCTATAGTTTGTTTCAGATGGGAGTTGAAGCAAATGAATGTACATTTACAAATGTTTTGGAAAGTTGTATTAGAATGGAAAGCAAGCAGATGTTCAAGCAAATTCATGGGATTGTAATTAAGTTTGGTTTTTCTTCTGATGGACGTATTTGTAGTTCATTAATTAAAGGTTATGTGAAATTTGGACTGTTGGTTGATTCTTTTGAGTTATTCAGTGAACTTGAGGAACTAGATTTGCCATCTTGGAGTATCATGATATCCACCTTAGTGCATCAAGGTTATGATTACGAAGCTATTGGATTTTTCAAAACTTTAATTGATTGTGGCAAGAGACCGGATGAATTTATTTTTTCCAGTATTTTAAACAGTGCTGCTGCTATTGCTGCTTATTGTCAAACGAAATTTGTTCATGCATTTACTTTTAGAACGGGATATGACTCATATAGTTTTGTAGCCAGTGCAATTCTAAATGCTTATGCAAAGTGTGGGGACATTAAAAGTGCAAGAATGGTTTTTGATCTATCGTTTGAAGAGAAGGACATTGTTATTTACAATGCCATGATCATGGCTTACGCTCACCATGGTCTTGTTGTGGAAGCTATTGAAATTTTTGATAAACTGAGGACTTCTAATCTGCAGGCCAACCAAGCGACATTTGTGTCTCTTATATCAGCTTGTGGCCACTTGGGTCTTGTCGATAAAGGATGTTTTCTCTTTTATTCAATGAAGTCAAAACATGGAATGGAGCCTTCTCCTGATGTTTATGGTTGCTTAGTCGATATGTTCGCACGAAATGGATACCTTCAAGATGCTAAAGATGTGATTGAAATCATGCCTCATCCTCCTTGGCCTGCTATTTTGAGATCCTTGCTTAGTGGTTGTAGAACATATGGAAACAGGGAGTTAGGAGAATGGGCTGCTAAAAAGCTACTGCTTCTAGTACCTGAGGATGGTGCTGCTTTTGTATTGCTATCAAAGGTTTATTCCGAGGTAGGTAGTTGGGATGATGCAGCAAAGGTGAGGAAGGGAATGGGGAAGGGGGTACTGAGAAAAGACCTAGGACATAGTTGGATCGAAGCTTGAGTTCAGATCTACATAATGTAGGTGCCTGCAACTGACAGGGTTTCTCAAATACTGTGTGGATACTGATAGCCACAGTGGTTGAGAGTATTGCTAAATTATACAGACTTTCAGCACATGAAACCTTGGTACTATTTGCACCTGCTAATTTGTTGTATCTGCACAATCATATATGTTTTTTGATTAATGCATTGGCTTTTTATATATGTTGTCCTCCCTTGTGTCATTTTAAAGATTGATTAGTGGGCAACAAACTGAAAATTTTGAATAAATTTCAAAGGTTAAGATTGATTATTGGACAGACACAAACACACCATTATATATGGAGAGGTGAGATGGTAAAGGGATAAATAGAGGTAGGTTAGAGCGAGCTTTGAAGAATTGAAATGTAATTTATCTCTCATCTTTGTCTTTCCATCTCTTTAGGTCCAATAGACAAAAGAGGATTTCAGATTTTGAAGGGTCTGTTTGTATGGTTGGGATTTTTTTATCTCGTTTATTCAATTCTTGTGTGCATAAATTTACAAAATTTTCAATCTCCATAAATTTTACATATTTTCTGTTGGACTCATGTTTTCTTCGCCTTTAGTCTTCTAGCTCTGCTGATTATTAGTTATATGAAGATGGTTGCGTCATTTCTAAAAGTGCTTACTCTTGGTAACACCATTGTTATTTCTCCATTCCAAGGCAATTTTTTTTAAAAAAATTCTCTTATCATTTGATGAGGGATGAGTTGGACAATACTACAAATGTATTTGCTCTTGTCTTCCAAAAGCAGAAAAGTGAGTGTCCGTGGCTTTTCTATCTTGCTTTTGCTGTGTAGTAAAAGAATATTTCTGTAAAACTTCTTGAAAGTGTATGGAAAATTCCTAAATCATACTTCTGTTTCCTTGCTTTGTAGAAGATGCAATTCTTGAAGCACCTTTTGGATGATATGAAAGGTGAAATGACCTTGTTCACGTTTGCGTCTTTTTCAGGTCTGAAGCTACCCCCAGGATTGCACAATAGTGTTGATTTATTCAGATTGCATGCTACTGTTGATCTCTATTAGTATATCAAGGCAAAAATTAACCGACTTACTTTGGAAAAAATGACAGAAATCTTCAGTTACACAGCGTGCAGACAGTTGGCAGAAATGTTTTTGGCAATTGCCTTCTTTCATATTTCTGAATATGTTCTAGCAGTTATGGTACATGGCAGATCGAGTGTTACCCTAAAGTCTCTTCTGATCAGCAAAAGCTATCTCCTGGCGATGGCCTTTTCATTACTGGAGTATGTTATTGAAATTGCTTTATTTCCTGCTTTGAAGGAATATTGGTGGATAAGTAATGCGGGTCTCGCAATGGTCTTAATTGGGGAAATCATTAGGAAAATGGCAATTATAACAGCTGGACGAGCTTTCACACATCTCATCAAGATTCATCACGAGGAACATCACAAGCTGGTTACTCATGGCATCTACCACTTCGTTCGTCATCCAGGATACTGTGGTTTCCTCGTATGGTCAG
The DNA here is from genome assembly GCA_027568915.1 of Erythroxylum roraimae. Lineage (NCBI taxonomy): Eukaryota > Viridiplantae > Streptophyta > Magnoliopsida > Malpighiales > Erythroxylaceae > Erythroxylum > Erythroxylum roraimae. The sequence goes on along the minus strand of JAOSBL010000003.1, from coordinate 5,470,060 downwards.
TCGGCACTCAGATAATGTTGTGTAATCCCATATCAACTGTTGCGTTTGCAGTTGTTGTCTGGCGCTTTTTTGCAGAAAGGATACCTTATGAAGAGTACTTCTTGAAGCAATTTTTTGGTTCACAATACGAGGAATATGCTGGACGAACTCCCTCGGGTGTTCCATTTGTGAAGTGAAGATTCAATGGTATCTTGTAGGTTGTTTCGTCATACTTGCCGGTCTCATCCATGATTAGGAAAATGATTAGGAAATTCACTGAAGACATTTGTGACTTCTAGAGTTCAATGCCATATTTTGATTGAATTGTATCATCCACTTGTGCACTGGCCTTGTGCTCGCTTAAAGCACTTGGCACCAGTAATGGGTAGTTATCGTGATAAACTTCAGAGGTTGGTTTGTCAATGTGATCACTTCCCTAAGCAGTTTTATCAGAAAACCCATCAGAATGATTAGTTCCTAACATCAAATGACTTAAGGTGTGCCTGCAAAACATTGGTTCTTCCCTTTGTCAGTTCCCATCTTGGGCTACCTACCTCCATACAGCATGGACCATCAACACAAAATTCCTGTCAAACCAGTTGAAGCTAATTCCAAACCATTTAATAAAAAAGGTTAGCAAACTAAAATAGCCCTTCTTGACCCCATGGGTTTAGCTTGGTATCTTAGAAATTTCTCAGGCCCCATATTACTTGCACGTCCACTGTCAGGTAATTGATCTGTTATCCCCACATCGGCTAATCACAATAGCCAAAGAAAGTTGGCATATGACAATGTATACGTGATCATCATCTTGTTTTTGGTTAAGATCAGGTTTATTCCTCCACCTCCATGCATGTAGGTCACTAAGACCTGCTTTATTCCAGAGAACTTGGGATTGCTTTAGGAGACCAGCTTGTATTGGCTTGTATTAATGTGTTAGTTTTGTTTGTCGTATGTGCTATTTATTATCCACTAATCAATTGGCACAACTGCACGTCTGCTGACCAGATGTCAGTGTAGTGTATGTCTCCTTCTAGCACATGATGCCACTGAGTAATCCAAACAAAGAAGACATTTAGAGATCAGAAGTGTAGCCTATGTTCGTGTTTTGTTCTGTGCAGTCAGGAAAATAGATGGTTTGCCTTCTTACTTGTTTGCTTCTTCTCTTAGTCAATTCCTTTCGCAAACGGGGTTCAAATTCTTATGATGTTAAGCTTAAACCTAAATCCAGACTTCTCCATAAAACTAGTTCTAATAAGTGAAAGAACTCATTCAAAATAACAAGATAAGACCTTGGAATTCAGTGAAGATTTGGATAAAAGTCACTTGATCTGATCAAGCTTTTATACATGTGGACCAAGCCAAGTCTCTGCAATTTCCCTACAAAATCTTTCCAAAATTCTTGAGGGCCAAGCTTTACCTATGCATGCATGCCCAGGTGACCTTGCCCATGCTTTGGAAAACATTTGCCCACCACACCACCCAGTCCCTGTCCAGAACTAATATCAAAACAGGACACCACACCAATAGCCTACCCACTCTCTTGCTGCTATGTACTCATAAATGTCATTCTTTATGACCAAACTTAACCAATTCTCTTATAGGATGCAACCAAACATATATGTGTACATATATATAAAGAGTAATAATGAAAGAAAGGGTCTTGTCATTACAACACTTCTTTAATCTAAAAAATAAACTTTTCAAGGCCAGAACTGGGGACCCTTTGCAGCTTTTGAGCCATCTCCAAAACTTGTTAGCTACGTAGCATAGTCAAAAAGCTCCTTATCCCATATCTCTTTTAGACATTTTCCTTTCATGATAACTTTAATTTTTCAAATAACATGTTATGATTTTAACTAAGAAGGTTTCAAATGCTTAGAGGGTATGCTACGTTACCTAAAGTCACTTCAATAATTGAGACACTACTCATTGTAAGATTCATCACTTTTATGCAAAACACATGGGGCACTGTTGTTGCGTCTCTCTGCGTGTCATTCCCACATTTTCCTTGACACTGGATAATATCACCGTGCTCTTGCATTCACACTGTCTGGTCTCGTGGTGTGATTTGGGGATTACTAAGTGGTCTCGAACGTTTCAGTAATGCCCTTTAGGAGGGTGACTAAGGGACGGGGATTTCCCTCAAAATGTCTTTCTTAGGTTCAAGTCTTTAGCATTTTTTGAAAGTCTGTATCGAATATGCAAGTTTGCTTTATTTCAAATTTTGTTATCAATCATTTGAATTTGAATGTGTTTTTTATTTTAATTTGTAAAATTATTAAGTAAATCATTTTAAATATATAATTAATAATTGTTACATTTTTTAATATTTAATATACTAACACGTTAATAATAACGAAACAGCTTTACAAAAATATAATATTTTGACGTTTTAAAATTCAGACTGAAAGTTAAATTAATAAGATAAAAGGTTTAAAGTTTAAAAAGTTCAACCGATATAAAACCGTTATAAAATCGGTTAAAAAGAATAAAATTGAATAATTTGAAATAAGTTAAAAAAAGAGTTTAAAGTTTAATTAAAAATGATATTTTTAAATAAAATTAATTAATTCATTTTAATTTATAAAAATTTATCAATTTAATAAAATTAATTAATTAATTAATTCATCAATTTTTAATAATAAAAAATATTAAAATAAATCAAACTAAAAATTTACCCTATTCAAAAAAAAATTCAGTTAAATCGTCAGCGTCAGTTTCGGTTGATTAATGCCTACGTAATGTCGTAATTTACGGGCGGCTTTGAGGTTTAAGTCCTGACAGGCATGTTGATTACATTGTTTATACTTTCTGTACTTGCGAAAGAATGTAGGATTAGGTTTCGCCAAACTAGGTGAACCTTAAACTTAGTGAAAGGACAGCAAATCCAGTTGGTCAGTCGTCAAACTCAGTTTGAACCTAACTGAGTGTATAATTTTAACATGTCAATCTGAACAGAATAATGTTTTCTAAATTGTTATTTATATTGTCATTCTAAATCTTTAATTAATTTCGTTGACTAGTAACGCCTATGTCATATGTAACTAAGTACTAATAAAAAAAGATAAATTTAATATTTTAAAAATCGAACTAAAAGTTAAATTGATAAGACAAAAAAATTTAAAGTTTAAAAGATTTAATTAATAAATTGATTAATTTTTAATAACAAAAATTATTAAAATAAATCGAACCAAAAAATTAAGCAATTTAAAGTTTTATGATTAAACCAGTTGAAATTTTTAATCATTAAATAAAATATAATAATTCAAGAAAAATATAACCCAACGGCTTATTAAAATTTATCTGATTAATTAATCATTGAATTTAAAAAATTTGATTACTCAAAATGTTACTGCATATATATATATATATAGGGGGGAGAGAGAGGGAGGGGATGGATTATTTGATTGTAATTTATAATTTATAATTTATATATTTATCATAATTTGGGTATTGCGTTTCTATTAAAAAACAAATTAACATGCATAATTTACACTGATTAACATTTAATTGCAAAAAGATATCTCAAATTTTGTTCAATTTTGTAATTATAGCCTAAACTTTAAAAAGTAGTAATAAAATACTTAAACTTTCAATTTTTTCAATTCTAACCTGAACTTCAAAAAGTGACAACAAAATGCTTAATTTTTTTTCAATTATAGCCGATATTAGTATTTTCGATAAATTAAAAATAACATAAATAATATTACACGACTCTAATAACTTCATGCTTTCCTTCATTTTTAGTTTATTTTCTCGATGTCCTCATCCTTTGATTTTTAGATTACGCAGCCCTGATGCCCTCACGTTGAGGACATCGAGAGAATGAACTAAAAATGAAGAGTTTGCTAGTGCAATACGTTACAATGCGAGAGTAGTTTGAGGCGTCGAAAGAATAAACAAAAAAATGATTGAGGCTGCGTAAACTAATTTAAAGATTCTATTTTTAACAACGACGTTGTTTCATTAATCTTCATTTATTGTGCTAATTTCAGCTGACGTGTATTAATAGTTAGAGACTATGTTTGGCAATCAGTGGATTGCATTAGCTGATTCTATCAACGGTTAGCTAACAACTGATTGTATTAGCCGATTTAATCAGCGAATAACATTAGCTGTTTATTAAAGATGTTTGGTAAAATTAACTGTTTAAATATAAAATAACTTATGAGTGTATGACGAAAGAAAAAAGAATTTATAAGGCCATGCTTAGATATTTAATTTTACAAAAAATTAAATTTTTAACTTTAATAGAAGACATAAAACATTATTAAAAATTTTGTCACCATAACATATTTTTTATTTTGTAATAAAAAACTTATTTCATTAGTTAAAAAGACCTCCCAAGTTTTGTAACTAAAAAACTTATTTCATTGTAAAAAAAATTTATCAATGTAAAATACATGCATGATTTTTACCTATGGATGATTTTTAGTTTGAGTTATCCATAATATCACTATACCATAATTAACATAATTCAAAAATTATAAAAGGAGGGTATAATTGAATTTTTACCTATTAATTTTTAGCTGATCATCCAAAAAGCTTTTCTTATTGAGTTTTTAGAAATCAGCTTATTGGAGTTAAATAAGCTAACTAATAAGCCTATGTTTGGTTGGGCTTATACCCATAGAGCTTTTATCAGTAGAGCTTTTATCAGTAGAACTTTTCTGAGAAAAACTTTTCTGAGAAGCCAGTTGACTGTTTGACTGTCATTTAAAAAAGAGCTTCATACAGTAGTCTGTTTGGCAACATAAAAATAAAAAACACTTTTAATTTTAACTATATTTTATTTTGTAATAAAAATATTTATGCATATAAATATTATTTAAAGTATATTAAACAATATGCGAAGTACAATATATTAATTATTATATAATTTTAAACCATATGAAAATATATCTAACCAAATCTTTTATATAGATAACAACATAAGTAAACTAATATCGAAAATAAATATTAAAATATATAAAAAGTCAAATAATATTATATAAATCTCAAAATAAATATCCAAGTTGAGTAAATAGTTAAAGACATAATAAACGAAAAAATGAGTTTGTGGGTATTGTGAGAATTATATGTAAAATATAAGGGTAAAAGGAACTAAAAAAATAGGCTCATTAATTGATCGAAAAAATCTATATAAAAAAAGTATTTTTTTTATAAGCTTCAAATTTGAGCTTCTTAAAAAGTTATATTTTGGCTGTCAAAAAAAAGCTATATCCATTAAAGAAGTGCTTTTTTATTTTATAAGCAAACACCCATTTTTCTTTAAAAAGGCTTTTATGATAGAGAAAAGTACTTATTGGCCTCCAAAAAATCCATCCAAATAGACACTAAATCATTCACTAAACACATCAATAGTTTTTTAAGATGGTCAAAAAGCTAACTTTTATTCAAAAAGCTAAAAAACAACTTATCAGCTGTTTGTTAAATACCTCCAGAGTTTCTGAAATATGTGGCAAATAACATCAGTAAATTAACGACTGAACTATAATTGAAAAAATCAAAAATTTGAATATTTTATTGCCACTTATTGAAGTTTATATTAAGATTTAACAAAATTGGAAACTTGAATATTTTATTACTATTTTTTAAAGTTAGAATTATAATTACAAAATTGAACAAAATTTAATATTTTTTTGTTGTAATTAACCTTCTATGTATATATATATATGTGTGTGTATGTATGTATGCAGGTTTATGTATTTATATATATATATATATATGCCTGTTGGGGCAAAAGACATGTCAAATTCGCAGTTGTGCCCACCAATGCCATGCTTTGAATGATTTGTCTCATTGCTTTTAGTTCTAAAACTAATCCAACTTATACTTAATTCACTATATTTATTGTATTTAAATTAGAATCAATATATTTATTATATTTAAATTTAATTGATCAAACTATATTTTATTACATTTAGATAAATTCAGACTTTAAGCTCAAGTTTTTAGATTCAGTATTATCTTTTTGGATTCTGATGGCTGCCAACCCTAACATATGTCCACCAAACTATTATGAGATTTCAGTGCACTTTGGAATTTCGATCAATTTCAAAGTTAAACCTAAAAGATAGAGACTAGCGTGACAGACTGCCGTCCAAGCCTTTGCTTGATGTGGGTTCTTAACTTCTTATTCACTAGTTAGGTCGGTGGCCAAGTGGCTTAGGTAGTGCCACGGTGGGACCAATTTGTGCGAGCCATATTGACACACGATCGTCGAATCCTCAATGGTCAATTGTGCACACCGTCAATTTCGACGAATTGACCGCATACACTAACCCCTTTTTTTTTTGAAATAGGGAAATCGCAGTTATTGTTCTTTGACTTAATTAATTAGGTGTGGATGGTCATGAAACATTAATTAGGTGTAGATATAAACCATTCTACACCTAATTAATGTTTCAATTCTACTTTTGTTGTTTCAATTCTACGTAAATATATGAATGAGATGAATTGAAATAGAATTAGGACAGATAATCTAATCCCAAAAAAATCTTAAACGACAAGCAAAAGCGGACAGTGTCAATGCATTATACCCTAATCCAGTTGCTCGTTGCCGGCTTTCCCCGTTATTGTCTACACCCCTTTCAAGTTTCAACGTTAAAGCCGTTTCTGATTCTACCATACAATCCAACGCTCAGATTTGAAACACCGCGAGGGGTCCAACATAGTCCAACTATTTGGTCAAGTCAAACAAACGATTATTTATTTCCTTTTCTGTATTTGACATAATTGCCCCTGCAACCCTAGATCCCATTTTGTGTCTCATTATGCAAATAATTAATTCGGTAGATTTTGTTAAGGGCCGTTCTACTTCAATTTTTTTAGTTTTCAATTTTTTTAAATAAAAATAAAAATATGTTTGATTGTTAATCTTAATGTAGTTATATTTTTATCACTAATAATAATTACATATGAGATAAAGCATAAAGATTATTTTTAATTAAATAAAATTTTTAATATCTTATATAATATTTTTTAATATTATGTTATTTTAATAAAATACATAATTTACAAATTATATATTAAATGATAATAAATCAAATTATAAAAAATAGAAACAGGAAACAAAAGCTGCTTTTTATTATTTTTATAATTTTGAAAACTAGAAAAAACTAAAAAATAGAAACTAAAAACTAAAAAAAAACATGCTTAAAACAAAATTAGAAAAAAAAAACGGAAACAATCACCCCTAAATAAACCCTTTCATGATGATATGACAACTTAACAATTACACATTAATCATTTTGGTCACGTAAATTGGAAAATATTAGCACTAAAAGGTGATATTAATATTTGATTTTGTGAAATTATTTTGATACCTTATAAATGTTAACGACTAATCTTAAGCTATGTGGTTAATTTCAATGATTGGCCTACACACCTAATCACCTGCAATGCATCATTCTCATTCTGGTAAGATCTTATTTTTAATTATGTATGACATATGTCCTCCACGTAAATTTAACTAAAAGGCAGGGTCAGAACCGTCTTTTCACAAAATAGTATAAACAATTTAGAGGTTTGTATTATATTTATTAGAATATTAGAATTTTATTAAGGACGATTTAATAAAAAAGTTTGAAAAATTCAAAAAAAGAGGACAAATAAATAATATTTTAAATCCCAAAAAAGAGGGAGAGAGTCAGAGGAGATGTTCTTT
>JAOSBL010000003.1:5437960-5462309 GCA_027568915.1 Erythroxylum roraimae | reverse complement strand
TGGGAGGTTGTTCCGGATGTTATCATCCAATTCTTCATTTGATTAATGAAATGGTTCTTTTCCTTCAAAAAAAAAAATTTGATTTTGTGAAATTATTTTGATTCATTATTAATAATATTTGATTTGATTTGATTTGATTGTTTTATTTTTAATTTTTAATTTAAAATTGTCCTTTATATGGGTTATTTAGAAACAATTTTCCTCGTTAAGTATAAGGTTGCACACTATTAGATTTCTCCAGACTATGTGCCTTAGCGAAATTTCTATTTAATGTTGTTGTTGTTGTTATTATGAATAATAATTGATTAATTTTAGATCTCCAATTTCAACAATCATAAAATCAAATAAAAAATAACTTACTTTGAAATATTAACAAGTTTTGATTATAAAACTTGTTCAAATTCAAGGAATAGAGATAATAGTTTTGACCCAGCAAAGTCTGTGATCAATGAGCCAAGTTCTGGTTGATCGGGACTAAGGCTGTACGGGTAATGATAAAACGATATCGTTTAAATTTTTTTTATAAAAATAATAATTCGGGGTAGTTCATTCGAGCCAAATCGGACTCAGGCCTGACAAGACATTTTGTTTGATAATTAATTAATTAAGTTTCCAAATCAAATGACTAATACCTTATAAATGTTAACGACTAATCTTAAGCTATGTGGTTAATTTCAATGATTGGCCTACACACCTAATCACCTGTAATGCATCACTCTCATTCTGGTAGGATCTTATTTTTAATTATGTATGACATACGTCCTCCACATAAATTTAACTAAAAGGCAGGGCCAGAACCGTCTTTTCACAAAATAGTATAAACAATTTAGAGGTTTATATTATATTTATTAGAATATTAGAATTTTATTAATGACGATTTAATAAAAAAGTTTGAGAAATTCAAAAAAAGAGGACAAATAAATAATATTTTAAATCCCAAAAAAGAGGGAGAGAGTCAGAGGAGATGTTCTTTCTCCTTTGTTGTTATTCTTTTTATGCTTGAAGCTCTACACGCACTTCGATTTTCTATTCCAATTTATTTCATTTTCTCTCTCGCTTTCTGGGAAACCAAACACGCCTATTGTCGTCCCTACTGTTGTGCTACTACAATTACCTCAACTATATACTTCCACTGTGTACACCATTTCCAGTTGCTGCTTCGTGTGTGAAGCTGCTTTTCCGTTTCTTTTTATTCTCTTTTCGTTGCGTTTTCTTTGAGTTTAGTATGAACGAACTCCGTAATTCGGCTTGATTCTCGACTCTGGAGTGTTCATGATATAGGGACAGCCCTCGAGGTTGATCCGAGATTCGACAGTGCTTCACTGGGATTTCTGATATTCATGCAAATTTTTTGACTTTGTCAAGGTTAGCCATTTTCTTTTCCTTGTCTTATTTCTCTTCAAATTCTGTTATTGTTATTGGTTTTTCTTTTTTATTTGTTTACTAATTCTTCCTTTCCTTTTTCTTTGCTTTTTAACTTGTATTTCTTAAACGGAATTTTTTTTTTTTTGGGAAATCGTTAGTTTTGGCGCCGGATCGGTTCGGTTTCGGAACATTTTGGTGCTTTGAGGCTTTATCCTTTGTTTGGATTCTGAGAAAACACATAGTAAGGAGAAGGATGTGATTCTTTTTTCTGTTGTTCCTTTTCTTCGAAGTGTTTATTTTTTTATTCCTTCATGTAGATATGTTCTCTTAAATTGGTAACATTTGCGGTTTAAGGAAGGAATTTTCTTAGTTAATTTGCCTCCATTTCCGAGCAACATAACAACTTTTGGTGCGTGAAATAGGGGTTTTATCAGATCAAGTAATTCTTCTACCATTGAATCGCTTCATCTCTGTTTGATAAATTTGATGGATTCGGAAAGATGATCTAATGATGATTGAAAGATTAGACCACTTTTTGGTTGGAACTTTTCCACCCTCTTTTGTTGAGCTTGTCAATAGTGATCAAGTATTGAAGTATACTAAGGTATAATTCTGCGAGTATGGTCCCCTCCACTTTGGTAGTCAGATAATTTGGCAAGTGGGGACTTGTGCTAAAGCTTGACACGACATTTTTGTGTGAAAAGAGTTATCTTTTTATTTCATTTTTATCTCATGGTGTTTTTCTTAACTCAATCCCCAGGGTCAGAGGAAATGTCACAGCAGTCGTTGGTCCATCCTTCCCTTCAGGCAATCAAATCATTGCCGGTTGATTTTAGGTTCATTGGTTCGTTGTCACCTGATCGATTAGAAAAACCTGATTCTTTTAATCCTGAACATAGGGATAGCACGTGTTCAGTCATTTCTGAGAACAATGGTATAGAGAATAGGGATGTTGAGGCAGTAGAGGGTCGGGTTGTGAATGATGCAAATGAAGATTCCCCTTATAGTGGCTGTGGCAACCCCTTCCCAGTTGCAGGCAGGCCTTCTGTGGGGGATGAAGACCTGGACACTGGAACTTCACCCTTGCATTCAATCTTGCCATCTTGCAGTGAGCAAAAGTGGGCAGATACCACGTCATATGCTGCAAAAAAGGTACCGTGCATGAACCCAATGATGTTTGTATTTCACGTGGACTAATAATATTGCAGTTGAAAATTTCATGCCAATATTAAAGAATTTTACTCAATTATTTTGTGCCATCAAGCGCATTTAGTCAATATCCATTTCACTGATCTTGTCACATACTTATTTAAGTTTTTGGTCTCAGAAAGTTCAATCATGGGTTCAACTTCCAAATGGGGATTGGGCATTGGGGAAGATTTTATCAACTTCGGGTAGTGAATCTGTTATTTCTCTACCTGATGGAAAAGTAAGTAGAACCACTTGAAGTAAGATGATTTTTCAGCCAAATTTAGCTATTTAGTTAAAACTGTTACTGCTTCTGTTGCAGGTTTTAAAGTTAAACTCTGAAAGTCTGGTACCTGTGAATCCTGATATTCTTGATGGTGTAGATGATCTCATGCAACTTAGTTTCTTAAATGAGCCATCAGTGTTGTACAATCTTCAATATAGATACAATCAAGATATGATCTACGTAAGAATTCTAATAAGGTTATGTTTGCTTATGGACATGATACTGAATTATAAACTTGACTAATTTGTCTACTGAATAAATTTATGCTTTTTAGACAAAAGCCGGGCCGGTGTTGGTTGCCATCAATCCCTTCAAGAAAATTCCTTCATATGGGAATGATTACATTGAAGCATATAAGAATAAATCTATGGAGGGCCCGCATGTGTATGCCATTGCAGATACAGCCATCAGGGAAATGATTCGAGGTGTTTTTTGTTGAAATTTTCAGATTAAATTCTTGTAGCTTTAGGAACTTAAAAGTTTATGAATCTTTTTGGAACTGATCTTTGAGTTTTGTTTTCTATGCAGATGAAGTAAATCAATCTATCATTATAAGGTTGGTTACTCGAATATTTTGACTTTATTGGTTCATGATTTAACTTGTTCAGTTACACTAGTAGTTATACTTTTCCTGTGCATATACTTCTATTATCCACCAATTGTGTAGTGTTCTGTTTCCTGTTTAGCATTAGGTGGATCTCTGCACAAATTTTAGATCATTTCTAACTGTCTACATAAATTGCATTGATCATTTTTGAGATGCATCTTATAATTTATTTATTTTTCATAGGCATAAATGATAATCGTTCTACTGGTTCTATAAGGAAAGTTTGATTAATTCTTAATACATAAGACAAAAAGACAATCTAACCTGGCAAGTGGAAGAGGAATGTAATACCCTTTTTTCCAATCTTTAGTTGGTGAGGAAATTTAAGTTCTCCTATGAGATCCTGGCTATTCAATTGATAGTTGAAGTTTCTTTTATGGAATTTTTATTGCAATCAAATATGTTATTTGGAATATTATCTTCGTTTTTTGAGTCAAGAAATAGAAAGTACCAATATCGGGACCAAATGATGCTCTTAGTTTATTTTGGATCAATTCTGTCCTTATCAGTGGATGGGCCACTTCTAAATCATGTTTCTTTTCTTGGTCCAAGTTGAGGCCATTCATTACTGCACGATTCCATTCAGTATAGTTTGTTTCACAATTTGTATCATTTTAATACTTGTGTTTGTCTTGTGTGCCTAGCTCGTACTAACGTTTTGTTTGTTTCTTTTGGCGTCATAACATGATTAAACAAATTTAGTGTAATTAGGAACAAATTTTTTCTGCAGTTCGTTCTACTTTTAGTTTTTCTATTGTATATACAATTAAATATGTTGAATCTATTTCAATTAATTTTTCAGTGGTGAGAGTGGGGCAGGAAAAACTGAGACTGCAAAGATAGCAATGCAATATTTGGCTGCTCTTGGTGGCGGCAGTGGGATTGAGTATGAAATACTGAAGACTAACCCAATCCTAGAAGCCTTTGGTAACGCAAAGACATTGAGGAATGATAACTCAAGCCGCTTTGTAAGCACCATATTCTTTGAGTTAATGTCTCAAACCACAGATCAATTCATATAGAGAGTTTGCAACCTTGAACTTGAAAGATTCAGCAATAGATGTTGTGGCTATTTTGACAATATGTTTTGCCTTTTAAACATGCTGCAGGGCAAGTTGATTGAAATCCACTTCAGTGAAACTGGAAAGATATCTGGTGCCAAAATACAAACTTGTAAGATTACTGAAATTTCTTATCTGTTTTCAATTTGATGTTGTGGTGATGCACTGACAATTTTTGTTTTTGATCTCTCTTTTACCCCGTGACGCACAGTTTTACTTGAAAAGGTGATGTTTATTTGTTGTATATTTGTTGCTTTATCTTTTGTGATTTATGTAGCTAATTTGAACTGTTATTAAACAGTCTAGAGTGGTCCAATGCTCTGAGGGAGAAAGGTCCTACCATATATTTTACCAGCTTTGTGCTGGAGCTCCACCTGCGCTTAGAGGTATCTATTTCCATTTTCTTCATTGGCTGTTTCCTTGGATGAATAAATTGTGATGTAACCCTTCAATGTCTTCAGGTCTATAAGAAAAGTGGCTGTTTCTAGGTTGTTATCACTCCATAGCTGTTACTCACAATTAAAATTTCTTATAGTAGCCTTGACTCTTTAGTGATTTATTCCTTCATGGAATACAGGGAAGATAAATTTGAAGAGTGCAAGTGAGTACAAATATTTGAATCAGAGCAATTGCTACTCAATAAATGGGATTGATGATGCTGAATGCTTCTGTGTTGTCATGGTACATTTTTCCCTTTCATGTTCTTGCAACTATCCTAAGAATTCCATTCTAGGTTTCTATATTGCGGAGATTGCCATGCGTGCATTCACATTATGACTGTTGCCAATAATCAGGAAGCGCTGGATATTGTTCATGTTGGCAAGGAAGACCAAGAGAGTGTATTTGCAATGCTTTCTGCTGTGCTGTGGCTAGGAAACATCTCGTTTGTTGTTATTGATAATGACAACCATGTTGAACCAGTTGTTGATGAAAGTAAGGTTCTTTCAGTAGCTAATGTGGATATTTCTACTAGTCTTGGATTTTCTGCACAAAATTAGAAGTTGCTTTTTCTGTTTCTTTATGTCTTTATTCTAATGTCATTGACCATGGGATAGAGAAAAATTTTGTATTGACACGAGGAATTAGTTGAGTGGAAGGATAAACAGACATCTTGGCTAGAGGCGAGTGAATGTAGGTAATTTGCTTGTGGTCCTGCATGGAAAAATAGCATTGCGATTAAGTCTCAAAAATCTAGTAATGTGGAATAAAATAAACAAATAGGTAAAGGGTGAAAGCAAAGAAAGCATGGAAGGGAAATATTTGAAAGAAAAAAAAAAACGATGCTTGCAAAGTAAAGATGTAGGAGAGTTACAATTATGAGCTGAAGTAAACTAAAACACTGTCAGTTTTCCGAAATGTGTACTCTAACATTGATATCAGAATCTTTTATGTTTAGTTTCTAATGGTAGTGGTAAGCAACATTAATTGCCATGTGATGCTTATTGCTATTTTATTTTTCACTAACACTTATCTTTTTCTTTATCTGATCCTTTAATAGTATAGCTTGTTTCCATGTTTTGCAATATCGATGCCAATTGTTTATTTTTACCCCAGAGATACAAGGGTCTGCTATATTTGTGTCTTGTGATCGTGTCCCACTCGATTATGATTGTATTTTATTTTCAGCTATTTTGCCTTGCGGAAATGTACTTTTCCCCATCGTTTGTTCTTGAAATTCACTTGGTTACCCCTATTATCCCCTTCCTTCTCGTTAACAAGTTACGCATCCTGAGTTCTTTCTGGAAAGGGGTGTTTACCAATGATTAAAATTTGGATGTGTTCAGGTCTGACAACTGTAGCCAAGTTGATAGGATGTGATGTCGTCGAGCTAAAGCTTGCTTTATCAACTCGAAAAATGAGAGTTGGGAATGATAATATAACCCAGAAGCTTGCCTTATCTCAGGTAAGAATGTTTGAGTGAAATTTAAGCGAAGCATTTGTATAATTGGTCGTAGCAATGTAAGAGGACAAATATGGAAAACAAAAATTTCTTGCTCTTCTTCAAGGGCATGTACACGAAGGTAGTCAAGTTCCTTGAAATAATCATGTAGGCCAAAACTTAAAATATAGGTAGTGGTGAAAGAGTAAAGCATGCATTATAATCTAATATGCTCCCTCACAGTCAAATCTGCACAGACGCTTAACTGGACAATCTATTACACTTGTGAAACTATTTCTTATGCGTATAGCATCTATTGGATTTAGGGATCTGCCCTTAGTAAATCAAATTGAATTTAAATGTTTATGAAAATTTTCTAGATTGGTGAATTGTCTTGTACTTCTAATTAACCTAACTTGGAATCCACAAATTTTGTCTTCCAGGCGATTGATGCAAGGGATGCATTGGCAAAGTCAATTTATGCTTGTTTATTTGAATGGCTAGTTGAACAAATCAACAAATCACTTGCAGTTGGCAAACGCAGAACTGGCAGATCCATTAGCATTTTGGATATCTATGGATTTGAGTCATTTGAAGTATGTCTCAAGCTTTCTCATGCTACTTCTGTGAATTTCTTCACTTCTCTGTTCTAAAGTTCTTGTGTAAATTCTTATCTCTGAAACTTTGTTGTTCTGCAGAGGAATAGTTTTGAGCAGTTCTGCATAAATTATGCAAATGAGAGACTGCAACAGCATTTCAGTCGTCACTTATTCAAGTTAGAGCAGGAGGTACCTCCTGATTCTAATTCTTATAGATGTATAATCGTTTGAGTTTGAGTAAAACAGTTCTAAGCTGCTGTATGCATTCCATCTAAAAGCTTTTGTTTCTTGTAACTACTGTGTTGAAAGAAAAATACTTGAGCAGAGTGCTTCTGTAATCTTAACATGAACTACAACCAAGTACTTATAATAGGTGCCTTTTTCTTAAATAGGAGTACATCCAAGATGGCATTGATTGGGCTAGAGTTGATTTCGACGACAACAAAGACTGTCTCAATCTTTTTGAGCAGGTACTGCTTATGTAGCTGGAAATAATGCAAGGATTATATTTGGATATAAAGCCTTCAGCTTACTTATTGTAGCTTCTGTAAGAATTGCTTGGTATGTTGAGGTTGTGATCCTCCAGAGCTGTGACAAACCATATGCAAATCTGATAGTAATTCTTCTTGATAGTAATTCTTCTTTCTGCTATGCATTTAATCACGTTTAATGTATTGCATTTAGTCTCAGCGGTGTTAAATGTCAAGAGTCCCATCACAAGTGCAATAGGATTAACTTCATCTCTCATTTTGTACAAGCCATTTTTAAAGATTATAACATGTTTTTAATTATAAGTAGGCCCATGCTTTATCATCTCTGATATCATTATAATTTTGATTCATTACCTATATTTGAAGGTGTTTTGTTTGTACGGTAGGCTGGTTAATTATGCTATATTTGTTTTCTATTTACTGGTCTTTTATTGAAGTTGTCAATTTTGGATTTTTGTACCTTGCAAAGTTCTTTCAACTTGTTTCTTTTCTTTACCGGATTAAGGAAATCCATTGGAGAATACGGAAATGATTTGTTCACACATCCTGACTTCTCCTTTTAAATTAAGATGCATTCACTCTCTTTCCATCGTGTTTCATGCAGAGACCACTAGGGCTATTGTCTTTGTTGGATGAGGAGTCCACTTTTCCAAACGGAACAGACTTGACATTTGCCGAGAAGCTCAAGCAGCATCTTAATTTGAAATCTTGTTTCAGAGGAGAGCGAGGCAAAGCCTTCACAGTTTCCCATTATGCTGGGGAGGTGATTAGTCCTTTGTACACCGATTGATAGTCCAGTATCTTTGCTTTATGTGTGTCTCAATATATTTTAACGGTTCATTTCAAAGTGGAAGTTGTAGTAGGAGTTAAATACAGTAAAATGTTACTGTAATTGAATTCAGGACCTTTCGCAGGCATATTTGCTATTTCAAAAGAGTTACTTATGGATGTTTTTCTCCGACTTCAGGTCACATATGATACAACTGGGTTTCTGGAGAAGAATAGGGACTTACTACACTTGGATTCCATTGAACTTTTGTCATCATGTTCATGCCATCTGCCTAAGATATTTGCTTCTGCTTTGCTTGCTCAATCTGAGAAGCCTGCAGTTGGTCCTCTGCACAAAGCAGGGCCAGATTCTCAGAAGCTAAGTGTAGCTACAAAATTCAAGGTAAGTACCTATGATGATCCCCTAATGGCCTTACCTTATTAAAATTATGAAAGACTGAATTGCATTGTGTACTTGTATGATTTTCATGTTGCTTTCCAACTCTTTCGTTCGATAATGCAGATTCTTTAGCATCAGGGTTGTGTAATAAATTTGTTGGACTTATTCATTTATGCTGCAAGATGAAAGTTTCTCCTTGATGTCTTGTTTTATTGATTTGGTGTAAGGATAATACTGCTTTATAGTGTCTAGCATACAAGAAACTGAGGTTATTACTCTTATTTATAGTGTCTAGCATACAAGAAACAAGAAACTGAGGTTATTACTCATATTTATAGTCTCTAGCATACAAGAAACTGAGGTTATTACTTTTGTTACTACATCCATACTTTACCAAAACTGAGTCATGTGATCCTCCTCAATGCATTCCCATGTAATTGACAGATGCATTCTGCTACTTGATATGAATTAATTAATGCAACTGCATTGCTTCATAACTCTTTTTAGTGAATAAGTAGGGATTCAGGACGGGTAGCTCTCAATGGTCCCAATTATTTTTGTAGGAGTAGAATTATTTAGTATTCAGTCTTACGAATTAGGGGCTTAAGTCAATGATTGGTGGGGATAGCTCTCAATGGTCCCAATTATTTTCTTTGGAGTAGAATTATTTAGTGTTCAGTCTTACGAATGAGGGGCTTAGCCAATGATTGTTGGGGATTCTGGGATTTTGGGTTTTATTCCTTTTTTCTCCTTAAGAGTTCAAGTTACTTAGTGTGAACACGTAATTATATTGGCTGTTGGCTGTTCATATCTATAGTTTAAGAGGTTTTGGATTAGGATGATGAACTGTTCTCTGTTTCTGAAATCAGCACAATTGATTACAGCTGTCATCAGTTGATCCAACTTTAGCTTTGCTTAAAATTGTCATTTTATTTTTATTAATTAATGTCTGGTGTCTAGGGTCAACTATTCCAGTTGATGCAACGCCTAGAGACTACCACGCCACATTTTATTAGGTGTATAAAGCCCAACAACGTTCAATCTCCTGGATCATATGAGCAAGGACTCGTACTGCAGCAGTTGAGGTGTTGTGGAGTCATAGAGGTAGTTCGTATCTCGAGATCTGGGTTTCCTACAAGAATGTCACACCATAAATTTTCTAGAAGGTAAAAGAGAACAAGTCCAATTAGATAGTTGTTACAAGTTCTTAAATGGCTGCTCACTTATGATTCATTCTACTATTACGTGATTAGTTCGATGACCAGAGTTTTGGCCACAGGTATGGTTTTCTTTTACTGGAAAGCATCGCATCTCAGGATCCACTCAGTGTGTCAATTGCAATTCTTCATCAGTTTGGTATTTTGCCTGAGATGTATCAAGTTGGTTACACTAAGCTATTTTTCCGAACTGGACAGGTACAAATTGATTGTTCTTTAAGTCTTACCCAATAGCTTAAGCTTTTAAGTTAAATGGTTTTTGATATTATGAAAAAAATGTGCTCATAATTTTATAGTCACATTCCCTTCTCCCTAGACATCGAGATCTCGTGTGGTTTCTTGAGTATTGTCTAGTCCTACACATCAACATTTTTGGCTATGTGGGGTTTTCTGTGAAGGGGTGTGTTAGAAATGATTATATAATCAAACTTGGCCATTGTTTGTCTCCTTAAGCTTTTGTGAACAAGATCCACGACAGTTTATATTTATTATGATTTGAATCAGATGGTGAATTACGTTTAACCATATCCTTGATGCGCTTTATTGCATACTATCTTGAGCATAACAAGTAAATTTCTGCAGATTGGGATGCTTGAAGATACAAGAAACCGTACTCTACATGGTATCTTACGTGTCCAAAGCTGTTTCCGAGGGCATCAAGCTCGCTGTCAGCATAGGGAGCTTAAAAGAGGAATTGCCACACTTCAGTCATGTAGTGGTCTTTCCTCCCAAATTCACACTTACATAGACGAAGGATTTCTTTTCCCTTTTTGTATAGAAGCTTGGTCACTAAGTTATTTCTTATGCAGTTATTCGCGGAGAGAAAAGTAGAAAGGAGTATGCTGTCTTACTTCAGAAACATAGAGCTGCTGTTCATATACAAAAGAAAATCAAAAGCATGAGCTACAGGAGAAGATACGAGGACATTTATAAGGCATCAATTACGATACAGTCAGGTAGACTTGATATTCGTACTCAAAGACTGCAAAAAATTTGGAGTTGCAATAGCTGGGTATAGAAGGTTGAATATAGAGCTGTTGCTAGCTACATAGTTGTTATCTATAATTATTATATACTCACACCTCATGTTCTGTGCTACATTGCAGTTATTCGTGGATGGTTGGTTAGGCAATGCTCTGGTAGTATAGGATTTCTGAAATTGGGGGTAATGAAGGTACCATATCATTCTTTCGAAACTTTACTGTATTCATGTACGCACTTAGACATTGCTTTTCTTCTCTTTTCCTTTTTGGTGTAATGGGCATTGCTTATTTCTCTGTTGACTACGAGGGGATCCCGCCAATCAGCTTCCCTTTTTTCTCCAAAAAAAAATAATTATTTCTATCTGTTGAAACTGGAGTCGTATCTTTTATAGCACTAGTAAAACTTTCTTTTTATCTAGTTATTTGTGATGCCCTATTTCTCTTTGCTGTGCTTAATTGCGAATATATCTCAATAATATCTTTTGAGGATCATTACCCGATTGCAGGCAAAAATTCTGTTGTTCTTTGATACAATATGCAGTATTCTTACAGTTTCGGATATTTGCTCCATTTAATGTACTAAACAATTACGACATTCTATCAGGACAACGAGTCAGACGAGGTGCTGGTCAAGGCTTCGTTTCTGGCTGAACTACAGAGACGAGTTCTTAAAGCTGAGACTGCTGTTCGGACTAAAGAAGAGGAAAATGACATCTTGCACCAACGGCTTCAACAATATGAGAGCCGTTGGGCAGAATATGAGCTAAAAATGAAGTCCATGGAAGAAGTGTGGCAGAAACAGATGAGATCTCTACAATCCAGCCTATCAATAGCGAAGAAAAGCCTTGCCGTTGATGTTTCAGAAAGGAATTCTGATGCATCAGTTAATGCAAGTGATGAAAGAGACAACAGCTGGGATACAGGAAGTAACAATAGGGGTCAAGAGAGCAATGGTGTGAGGCCAATGAGTGCAAAATTGAGTGTTATAAGTCGGTTGGCCGGAGAATTTGAGCAGAGGAGTCAAGTATTCGGTGACGACGCCAAATTTTTGGTAGAAGTAAAATCAGGTCAAACCGATGCCAATTTGAATCCAGATCGTGAGCTCCGAAGGTTAAAACAGACGTTTGAGGCTTGGAAGAAGGATTATGGATCAAGACTACGAGAAACCAAGGTGATATTGAATAAACTTGGAAATGAAGAAGGTACTCTTGACAAGATGAAAAAGAAGTTGTGGGGTAGAAGGAACAGCACCAGGTACAATTAGAGTTTGTAATTGTTGATTTGTTTGGTTGTTAACTAAGCTCCTCTCATACGCTGGAATTAGAAAGATAGTATTGTACGGCCTCAACCATCCACAAAGTTATGAGTTTTGTTGTACAAGCAAATCTGGTGAATTGCAATTCACCCGTTTGCCTAAATTTAACAATGTATATCATATCATTCTTTTTATTTTTTTAATTAAAAAATCCGTAATAGGGTTATCTTTATTATCTTTTATTACTTCCATTTCTTCCATGCAATAATGAGTTAATTTGAGATATTCAGGACATAATTAAAATAAATATATTATTATCAAAATCTTAATAATATTAAAATTTACTAAATTACGGTTATTAACTGCAAATTAGTAAAAAGAATAAATTTTTAACATATTTAATTGAAATATCAAACTTTAAAAGTGATTAATCATCTTAATCTGTCTAAATGTCTCTGTGAGAAGTATTGAAAAGAGACGATGCATTTCTTACTAGCACCAACTTGCTTGGCTTACAATTTCTTGATTTCAAGAACGTAATCACCTGTTCTCAAAATTGTTATCTTCTTGTTCTTTTTATATTCAACTTATTTATTTGTTCTCTTTTCTAGTTAATAAATCGGTTGGATGTAAAAAGGAATAGAGAGAATAGCAATTTTGGAAACCGGTAAATACGTCCTGATTTCACTATTTTCCCTTCAAGAACAGGAAAACAAATGATAAAATAAAAAGCTCTTCTGTCCATAACAGATGCAGCCTAAGCTAGGAAAACAAAACAAAAGAAAAAGTGGCATACAACATGCACACGTATAGGAGCATAAAGCCAGAGATGAGATCTGGCGTCATAAAGCTAATTGCCAACGCAGAAAGCTTCAATCACACATCCTCACAATGTAAGCATACAAGACTTATTGTATGACCACCAAAACATCCCGTCAACCTGACCCCATTTTTTTATTCTGAGCTTCTGGTTAATCATATCATTTTGATTTTCGAGCAAGACCCAGTTTTTTAAAGTCTAAATCAGATTGCCATCCATAATGAACCATCCAACTACAGAACCTTTTCAATCATTCAATGTCTGTCGATCCCTTCATCAGAAAGATATGACTAGTTAATATTGACTAGGAAACATAGAAACAGGCACATATTCTACATCCGCAATCTGTCAACACTTGATTATTCTGTGATGTACTACTTTACCATGTATGCAGAAGTAAAATCTCAAGAATTCCCTTTTCCTTTCTCTCTTTATTATATAGAAAGTAGTAATTCTTTTGGCATTAAGTGTTCATCTAGACCATAACATTAAGCATCACAGATATTGCAAGATCTGCCATACTTTTCTTCTTTATGCATCAGTGCATTGTGACACCTGTACTTAAAATAAGCCAAGGTCCTACGAAACCTTCTTCTGATGTCCTTTTTTTGGTCAAATTTCTTATATCCCCGGAGTCTAATCAACTTCCTGTGAAATTTTTTGAAAGAAAATCCTGGAGCTTGTGTGTATTAACTATTAAGACAATGCAATCATCTTTTCCTCGTTGAAAAGCCAAAACCATTTTAAGGAGATGGGTAAGCAAGCAAGCATGAGTCAGCGCTGGGATGAATTTGGATATGTAGGTGGAATGTATTCATCAGCTTGATCTAATGCTGTATCATTTACAACTCAGCATTCCAATAAAAGAATGTTTAAATACAATGGAGGACAAGAGGTTACTTCACCTCCATAACTTGGCCTACCCCTCCCAATCACTCCCACATCAGCATGTTAACTAAAGCTTGATAAAGAGGGTGGCAAAAGAAAGGCATATCAGTTATATATTACGTAACCTACTGTTATAGCAGTTGACATGTTATGCAGTTTCTTTTTGCCAAATCCAAGGGCCATTCCTTATCCTTCTAAGTCAGATATCACATGTAAAGAAACTAACTACTCAATTTGGGCGAACAACTAACATGTTGTCCATCATTTTTAAGGATAAGATAACCAACATTTCAGTTGAGCCAATAGATTGTGACTTGCCACAAGAATGCCCTTCTCTTGTCAGAATTAGAGAGATAGCATCATAAAGTTAAAATTACAGCTCAAAAGTCTGCAAGGACACACCCTCATACAGTCAGCATATCAGGCTAAATAGAGCAAGTTGGTGCTTGTGTGGATTGTATAACTGAAAACTGTTCCAAGCAATAGGGAAATCCTTTCTTTATTTTCTTTGTCTCAACCCATCTTACAAGGATTTTGGTTTTCCTGAAGTTCTGCAGAGAACAATAGTGACATAAAAGTTTAATGAGAAACAAGATCATTGTCTAACCTCTTGTCCCATGAAAATAAGCTAACTAGACAGGATGACATGAATCTTGTCTCAGGGAGCTATGACTGATAACCAAAGCTTATAATGAAATGTTGTTGAGTCAATGGAGTAACTAAAATAACAAGTATTAATGCTGATGTTGATTTTAAAATTTAAAATGCAACAAGTTCTAATGCTATGGTTCCTAGCATTCAACCATCTAAGAAAATGATGTTAATGATTCGATTTAAAGTGCAAAATCAGAACCTCAACCACAGTGTTAACTTCTAATTTGCAGGGTGACATAGGAATTCATCTTGAAGTTCCAGCGATATATTGATTATAAGATTTTTCTGAAGGCTCTCAAAATGTGAAGATTTGGACCTACATTAATGTTTACTTAAAGCAACACAACATGCCAACTTTTGTTGATCTTTCCTAAAGATTATCTTTTTGAGTCAAAGAAAATGCTTTTTTTCTAGCCAGTGAGCCATCGATGACTCATAGAATGAAAAGTTAACTCACCAACCATAAGCACCAGTAATATATATACTTGTAGAATACCAAGTTTGATCAACCACAACAGATTCTACATTTCTCACAGCTAATCAAGCACAGTCTGCAGGTGTTTCAGCCTCCCAACAGAAGATACTTCAAGTAGGAGGTCAAAATTTTATTGTTCACATCAGATATGAAAGATTCACGTAAAATGGGAGCTAATGGCATTGCAATCAGCTCGATAGCAAAGCCAATTGAAAGGAATCCAAGACTATTACTTGAGCATGCTTCTGCTCAAGATTATGTTCCAACCCCTGCAAATAAGTCTCTGGCCTTCAAACAAAGTACATCTCTTTTGCTCTCTCCCTTAACCTCCTCTATCATAACTTTAAGGTTTGAGGCTAATCAGCAAGATTTTATGTAGCAGATACTTTGAACTCGGTTCTTAAAAGGATGAACAAGCTAGGCAAAAAAGCTGACAAGTTTGCACACGGAATCTGCGAGCATGGTGAGTTGAGAATTAAGAAAGTCACATTTGTTGCACATAGGCCAAAACTAGATAAATGCTAAATTCATCTCAACTTTGTTTATCTGCAGTAAGGCTGGGGACCAAAATCAGTGAGACTCTGAAAGGGAAGTTGAGCTTGGGAGCAAAAATTATTCAGGTAGGAGGAGTGAAGAAAGTTTTCAGACAGTTCTTTACAGTTAGAGAAGGAGAGAGGCTGTTGAAAGCCTGCCAATGTTACTTGTATACCACTTCGGGTCCGATTGCAGGTCTTCTCTTTATCTCTACTGAGAAGGTGGCCTTTTGCAGTGAGAGATCAATCAAATTGACTTCTCCAGATGGGAAAGTGGTCAGAGTTCATTACAAGGTAAGAAAAGTTAGCATGCTTTCACACACACCTCTCACCATTCTAATGTCTTTTTGAGTATCTTTTCTGTAATCTGCAACCTAAAATGAGATAAACTTTCTGCAGGTTGTGATCCCCCTGAAAAATATAAAGGCTGCTAACCAAAGTGAAAACGTAAAGAAGCCATCACAGAAGTTCATGGAAATAGTAACTGTTGATAATTTTGATTTCTGGTTTATGGGTTTCCTCAACTACCAGAAAGCTCTCAGGTGTCTTCAGCAAGCAGTATCTCAATCTTGGATGAGCACGAGCAAGCAAAACTCAGATTTGTTTTAGAAAGAAGGCTTTTGTTCTCTTTGCCAATTGTAACTAAGATTTGAGAATACGGCAATATTGCCAGTTGACTAATGACATTGTACATAATTTTCATGCCTGAAATATGCTCCATCATTTTCTAACTGCCAGCCATAATCTTGTTCAGACTCCTCTCTTCTTCTTTATTTCTTCAGTAGTCACTCATTTACGCTTCAGTAATTGGTGTGACATTTGAGTTTACTAAAAAGGAATACTAGGTAACCAACTACAAGGTACAACCAGGATGAGCAGAAATTGTGTTTTCTCATCAAAGAACAAAAATAGAAGATTACAACTGTTCAATATATATGCTTGCTAATCAACAATTAATTAGGTAATGAAATCCCTATAATCAAGCCTTGAGGTATTGTAACAGCCACACAATCTTATCTATACAATCTGTAACAACAACTAATAAGTCTTGGTTCAAATGGAAAGTACTATTTGCCTCCCCCGTCACAAGCTCACGTTCAAACTCCTAGTAAAACTTAAAAATTGGATGCTGCAGACTTTGATATGCAAGTTTCAAATTTTCCCAGTTTCATACCTGCATCTCCCTGTGAAATTACTTCGCTTCAGAAGAACGTGTCCAAGAAACACATAAACTGGCTGCATGACATTACATTGTTGGACACAAGCCAGTGTCTACGAACCAACTTCTTCTGTGCGTAACTTGTTGACTCCTTAACATATGACATTCTTACTTTTGTGTGAGACTTCCTGCAAGCTCTAACTTGCGGAACTTCTTCGGTGATGCTTGTAGCTAACACTTGACTAATTTCATGTGAGTTGAAACATCAGTCCCTCTAACTCATAGGCCAAATGGTAGCTAATGATACTAACTGATAAAATGCAGTTCCATTTAGCTATATTTGCTGTAATTCAAGTTTTTTATCCTCTGTGAGTGCATGACAGGCCAGTGACTTCATTCACCACACTATACGTATCTGCAACTTCAGAATATATGGTACGAAGTTAGAGAAACAAAAAAAGAAGGATCTTTCTGTACCTTTGCGTGATCTGTTGATAAGATTTATGACAGAACTAATGCTGTGACACCGAGGTTTAATGTTACTTAAACATTATGAAGAACCTAACCTGTGTCAATTCAGGACATGTCTAAACCATTTCTTCCGGATTAGTGTGTGAAATCATCCTGTTTATTCAATTCATGACCTGTCTAGACGCTTCTCATCATTTACCCCAAGTCAGAACTCAGAAGTAAGCACCATTCCCAATTGCCAAATGCCAATTGTTTCAGTTGATTTCTCACAATGTAGGTTATAGTCATTTATGATCGCTAATGAGTAAAGATCAGCAACTTCAGCCCAAAAATTGACCATAGTCAAGATTTTATGTAAAATAGATGAATAAATCCGGGTTTCTGCAAGGACATGGAAAGACTTTAGCAGAGAAAGCTCTATAGCATCATACTCAGAAACACTGTGCTTTAAACTTTGAAGTTCATTTCCATCGATATTTCTTGCGCGCTCCCTTTCTGTAAGATGATAGCCTGCTTCAGACTAGTTGAACAATGAAATCCGAAGCTGACAAGGCTTTAAGATCTAATCCCACATGTGTACCCCTCGTTTCTGGGGCATTAGGATTAGTGCATAAACCAATAAATTGTAAAAGGTAAGGTAGCTTTCGCTTTCATTCATTCGCGTTCCAAAGTGACGACAGAAACTATTGCAAGAGATATGGCACACTTACTCATCACAGTGTATTAAACTGTAAGAGCAGGAACCGTATCATGGGGGCGGTGAAAAAGAATAGTGAAGAAGAAAAGGGACTTGTTTGTAACTCAAATGGTTCAGCTTCCTCGATCATGCATACCATCACCAGCTAACCATGGCCGGTGGCTATTACTAGTATTCCTTCACATGGTGCGCATAAAAACTGCTAACCACTGCATGCAACAAATTCTGTCACCAACCAAAGCTACCATCACACGTAAACAGAACCAAGGAACGAAAGGGATTAACCAGCAAAGAAAATTAAGGGGGAATCTTGGAGGAGTTGGTGAGGCTAACAACTTCTGAGCACATCATTGACACGATACCCTTCAGTTGAAAAACATCATTGATTCTTGAATCCTGAGGAACAATCACCAACGTTGTGGTTGGAAGCGTCTCCTAACCAAAATTGTAAATGCTACTATTTTTTTTTTCTAGCTTTATTGAAGTTTGTAAGACAGGTTGATTATCATAGCTTCATTAACTTCTACAATTCCACCATGATGAAGACAAACTGATATCAGTATGAAGCTACAAGAAGAAGAAGACCAAGGCGTAAAATATATGATCTTATTCCTGTAGCAGGTCCAAACTTTTAGGAGATAGAGGACCATATTACAACAATCTTTAATATAAGGAAATAGGAAAGCATATAACAAACAAGACTACAAGAAATGCAAGAAGCGATGAACATTCAAGTGTAATCTTTAAGGATAAAAAATGGGTCAAGCATCACTCTTGGAGATCGATACACAACATGTACACGAGCAGAAGAGGATTACAAGAATGAGCCCTCAATCATACTGGCAACCCAATCGGCTTCTAAAGGGATAGTTTTTAATCTTTACAAAATTTCTATAGAAAAAATTCTGGGATCCTATCTTCTGTAATATGAGGTCTTAAACCCATATGTCCGGTTCATTCAAACTTCCGTTGAAATTCACTTTACAACATTCAGGAAACAATCCAGCCTCATCAAAACCGGACTTGGTAACATGTGGGCATGATCTCACATGAAGGTATTCCAAAGAGCCACATTTCTCCAGAAGCATACGTATTGCAGTCACTGTAACCTTTGGACATTTACTAATCTTCAAAAATCTTCAACCTTGATTCAACTTCCATCATTGTTAAATGCTGAAAAGCACCGTCTGTCACCTCCTCACAGCAACCAATGTCAAGAGCCTCCAAGCTCATGCACTCAGTGAGGATGCAGCTTACTGACAAGTCAGAGATATTAGAACACCAGTCCATACGGAAATTCTTCAAACTACTTTTACAGGCTGAGGCCAGTGATTTAACAGACTGGTCAGAAATATCTCGGCAACCACCAATAATAAGGGTTTCAAGGTTCTAACAATCTACCCATGGACAACGTTGACTCATCACCAACTTTGCAGCAATCCAACAGCTTAAGTGTCTTAATAGACAATGAACAAGCCTCTGCAACACTGGAAATCCAACTGTCTCCAATATCGCTACGTTTGTTAATGTCTAAGTATTGGATGTAATATATAACGATACCTTAGTTGCGTATCTCGGATTAAACGTGAAAGGGCAAGAAATGAAGAAATGTAAAAAATACCTGATTTTGGTCTCCATAACTTCAAACGAGTTTTTCGAAGGCGAAATGAGCACGAATCCACCACCGCCTTCATGGGAACTGCTCACCGGGATGTGTGTAAGGTCTTTCTATAGTTTTCTCAAAACGTAAGTTCTCTTAACGAGTCAGAGAATCCTTATGCTTATGATTGATATGAGCAACTGTAGGAGACCTTAACCTTTACATAAATAGCTTTCATATCGGCCTTCCCCATCGTAGATCCAATATGGGTCCGAACTACACTGATTGGGATTCATTTTTTACCCGGTCTTCAACTCATTGATTTAGATAATTTATTGGGCCACTTTATTATCTTTATTTTGATCAAATTACGTAACTAACGGATAAGTTATTAAAAAAACCCAAAAATGCAATTAATAATTGTCCAATTTTATGAAAAAGGACAAAATTGTCCAACATTCTCCCCTTTGGACTTAATTGCAGTTTTTGACTATAGTTTGAAAACAGTTTAAAAACTCGGTTAAGCCACGCTACTGAATTAGTCGACTAGGTTTTAAAAACAAAACATTTGATCCAAAGATAACGAAAATCTATCATTCCATTCTGCAAGGCTTTTGATACCAAAAGTGTCAAATACATGTGTCATGTGCGACACAAATCCAATACAATCATGTATACCTAATACCTCACTAACATGAATGGGAAAATGGAGTGTAGCAAACTAAGATGATACCTTTACGATCTAAATTATACCATCTTCGTTTGTAAGTCTCGATTTCTTCAACTTTATGCTAAACAACATATTCTAAACTGCATTAGAGAAATCTTGTTTTCTCTCATCAAATGTCAAACAACATTAGAGAAAATTTGTTTCCTCCCGCCAAATGCTAAACTGCATTAGAGAAAACCTTTATGTTATCCAACTAAATGCTAAACTGAATTAGAGAACCTTTATGAGATTAAAAACTTATATCCCCCTATGTCATGTCAAGCTTTATGGATATTCGTATAAAACTATATGTGTCTTAATGACATAGACTCAAGGTCAATCTGTATATATGCCTAATGACCTTTAAATGCTTAAGATTGACACAAATCTTAAGACTTTCATACGTATTATGACAATATATGATAACACGTATTACTGAGGATAAACGATGATCATCTTTATTGATGAACCATCATACCGTCATAATACATCAAAATGTACAAATGTACATGGAGCAAACATAACGATCTCCTAACTAACAGTATCTATAGACATCAAAACATCCATACTGTATACTTATGTTACAAACACAAGTGGGCGAAGTCCTTTAGTTAAAGGATTGACTAACATTTCTTCAGTCCTTAAATGCTCTAAACCTCAATGTCATCTTTTTGTATCAACACCTTTATGACCAAATAATTGACCTTTAAATGATAAGACCCTGTGATATTATTTATTGTTATTAAATAACACAGTAAGAAGATTACCATAATACAACCAAATGGGTCTAGCCACTGAATCAACTACAAACAACTTAGAAATCAAGTTTATGAGCTAAACCATCTGTGAAGTAGCCCCATAGCATGCATGATCGAGGAAGTCACTCGTGTCTACTTAGCACTCTTCCATGACATTATACCATTTGCAAACTTAAAACATGTAACTTTAAGTGAACTTTCGATCATCCGGACACATAGCTAAATTTGAATCTGAATTCCCTACGAGGTTTAGTCTGTTGACTTTTCTATATGTCAACATATAATCCTTAGTTCCCTTTAATTTTCTCAACACTTGCTAGACTGCATTCCTTAGTTCCCTTTAATTGTCTCAGCACTTGCTAGACTTGTTGGATCCCGTTTTCGGAACCCAACCCTCTTACTCTGAAACCATCCAATGTTGGATCCCGCTTGATTTCGGAATCCAACTCTCTCGCCGCGGCGTAAATTTTCCCGAAAGGTTTCGCCGCGGCGACGCCCTCCTTTGCTTCCGAAGGATCTTTCTTCTAAATTTTCAACTTCTAAGTCTTTTCTCCACGCTCAAGTTTCATGCTTCCGTATCCGATGTTGGGCTTCAGAAACGGGGTCCAACAAGACTGCATTCCAATGTTCTACTCTTGGGTTATAACCAAACAGTCAATGCAATGTCCTGCCTAGTACATAGCCAAGCATACATCTGGCTATCAACCATACTAGTATACAGAATATTCCTCATAACCTCTCTCTTTACTTTATTCTTTGAATACTGTGCTAAAGATTATCTCTCACAATGAGAGATAAGTGCTCCTACAAGTTTACTGTTAACAGTATTAAATCTTTGTAACACATACTCAATGTATGCACTCTATGAGAGGCCTGATGAATGTTAAGATCTGTCCCTGTGAATCTGAATACTTAGGACAAAAGATGTTATGCCAAGGTCCTTCATTCAAAGTTCTTGACCAAAAGTTGTTTAACCTTATATAATATGATCAAGTAATTTGACGTGAGCAATATATCATCCACATGCAGTAATATGAAGATAATTTTGCTCCCCCTAACCTCATAGTACAAGCATCTTTTAACTTTATTTTACATGAAGCCGAAAGAGGTCATAACCTCATCAACTGTAAGGTATCACTTTCGAAAAGTTTGATGTAAACCATATATTGTTTGCATAACAGGCAAATCACGTCAGTTCCATTTGGATCCTGAAATCCTTCAGGTTGTACCATATAGAACTCTTCATAAAAGTCTTTACTCAGGAAAGCAATTTTGGCAGCCATCTGATGTGACTCTATATCATTATGAGCTACAATTGCCTTAATCACTCAAAATATATCTTACGAGGATACGAGAGAAAAGGTAACATAAAGTCAACCTTTCTCCATAAGTGAACCATTAGACAACTGAGTGAGCCCATAAACCGCTGAACTTTATCTCTAAATCATTTAGGTATAATCTTCATTTATAACTGACGAGTTTGCAGTTCCACTATAAATCAATTGGCTCCCAAACCTTACTATGCTTTATGGATTGCATCTCGTCATTCGTTACATCCCACCACACATCCGCATTGGGTCTAGAAACAGCTTCTATAAAAGTAACTGGATTCGAAACATGTCTAATATCATATATCTGTACACCTGATAGACTATGTAATCAGATGAGATAGCAGGTCGTCTCACTTTGGTGGACTTACTTAATTGCATTAGATCTTATACTCCTATAAACCACCTTGTATACAAGTATGGAATCCTGTTCCTATATAAGCATAGTACAGAGACCTAGATCCATCAGATCTAACTGTATGAGTAGCAGGTACATGATAACTGTAGTATCCACCCTGCTATCATCTGAAGGGTCAAAAGGCCCACTATCGTCATAGACATCATATTCCAGAAACTTAGTTGTTTGTGATTCCACTATTATGGTCCCACCTTCTATACAGTAAAAACTATAGCCTTAAAATGGTCGAGATATCTTACTAAATAGCAATGAGCAGAACGAGCATGCAATCTTTCTTTATAAAGATTATACTATCTTAGTAGGGCAGCCCCATACATGAATGTGTGCAAGGCTGAGTTTTCAAACTTCTAGATAATTAGGTAGAATAGCCCTGTTCTGCATCGACTTCCTCAAGTCCTTTAGGGTGCAGTTATGCCTTTCGACAACACACCATTTTGCTCAGAACTACACGACATAATGAATTAAGTCATTATTCCAAATATCTGGCAAACAAACCTTTTAAAGTCCTGAAACCCTATGTTTGTGATGATATTCTCCTCCACGATCAAATCTGACTATCTTGATGAATTTTCTCAATTGGTTCTCAACCTTTAGTCTTTAAGCAAGAACACATAACTATAATGGGAATAATTATCAACAAATGTCAGAATATATTTAGAATTGCACAATGCAACTGTATAAGTTCTACCGATATCTTTATGTATCAGACTCAACAAGTCAAAAGCGTAAGTTGACCTCGATATCCTTATTAGTCAACTTACCCCTCCAACAGTCAGCACATGTTCCCAGATCATCATAATCTAGAATTGAGAAATACTTTTCTTGATCAATCTCTCAACCCTAGCTCTGGAAATATGGCTTAAACTTTTATGCCACACCATGTATGACTTCTCATTCATCGGGGTTCTTCATTTCATAACTTGTTTAGAAAGATACGAAGAAGCATATATCTAATTCGGGATAAGACACATTCTATACAAACCATATGACAAGAAAGTTGTACCATTATATTTTGCATTAAACAACAACTGTACAATAGAAGCATTAAATACAAAACATTAACCCTCTTTATCCAAAATTGATCAAAAGATCACATATAAAATGTGTCGTGTAAAACCAAATGAACCTTACAACAAGGTCCAGTACATACAAAAGTTAGGAGAGCGTTCAAGTAAGGGGATTCTTTCTCCCTTTACTTTTTTGTTATTTGTATGGAGGCCTTGACTATTCACCTTGCAAGGATGATAAGAACACACACTTAATTCCAATTCGACTACAGATGCAAAGGTATAAAGTTAACCTACCTAGCTTTTGCAGATGACCTTTTATTGTTTTGCAAGTATGAGAGAAACTCCATAAACTTATTATTGAAATTCATGGAGGAGTTTCAAGAAATTTCAGGGTTAAGGAGTAACCCTATGAAGAGCAGATGTTATCTTTCAAGTAATTCCAACAACGAGGAAGTGTACAAAGCAAGAGAAATGGGAGTGAGACAAGGAACATTATCGTTCAAGTATCTAAGAGCTCCAATATCACAAAGAAGATTAAGTGCATCTGATTGCAAACCTTTGTTGGAGTCCATTGGCAAATCACATAAAAGAGCCCCTGTGATATACTTGATTATTCATCTTAGCTCCTGTGTTTTTGATTCGTTCACCTTAGACCCTGTGTTTTTTATTCTCATTCAAGATACCCAATTGGGTGTTTTCGGACAAATTTGCCCTTGGATTATTGAAATAC
>JAOSBL010000003.1:5379543-5392334 GCA_027568915.1 Erythroxylum roraimae | reverse complement strand
ATTATTGGTATTAATACAGAAACCCAAGTTACAAACCAAACATCATTTTTTTATTTTTCATACCCATTCTCATTCCCATTCCCTTCTACTATTATACCCATATCCATACCCAACCCCGTGCTCAAACCAAACGCCCAGTCAATTTCAGGTTTTTCTTTTGGGTAGGATTCAATCTCTTTTAAGGTGAAATAAATTCCGAATCCTTGCGTCATTAGAATGACTAGTTGAGAAATCATAAAATTGCATGACTCTTATTTTCCTATACTTTTTTGCTTGGTAGAATTGCTTTTGTACGTATCCAATACCGGAGCCTGGGGTTCGAAGTGAGGTCCTATAGACCCCTTTATTGTTATCCTTCCCTTTTAGTTTATGTTTCCTACTTTTCCCTTTTGTGATGACCAGAAGACAGATAAAAAGATTTGAGTTCTGTTGTCTTCATAGTAGAGAACGTTCCATCTGTTCCTGAATACTAATTCCCTAGAACGATGTTATGCATCTGTCATTTAATGAATCCATGACCAGAAGACAGATAAAAAGATTTGAGTTCTGTTGTCTTCATAGTAGAGAACGTTCCATTTGTTCCTGAATATTAATTCCCTAGAACGAAGTTCTGCATCTATCATTGAATGAATCCATGACCATTACTACAGTGCCAACGTTCCATCTGTTCCTGAAGACTAATTCCCTAGAACGATGTTCTGCATCTGTCAAGCACTGTAGTAATGGTCATGGATTCATTAAACTGTCTTCCTAACATTTTGTGAGAATGTGACGATCTTCATTGATACCACCATTAAAAATTGATGATCAAGTTTCCATTTTGGCAGTTCACTTCTGGGAAGTTCCATTAAAAGTTAACAATATAGTAAATTGATCCTTTTGGGGCCCTAACAAAGTTTGTAAGACTGTTGGGGGTGTTGCTGCACCCTGGTCTTTAAAGCATCTCATTCCCTGCACCTTCTTGTTTCATATCCATGTTTTCTTTCACGCCCTTTTCTTATTCATGTTGATAAGCTCTATTTCTATTGGTGGCATTGACCTTTATGTTCTATGGTGAACAGATTATTTCTTCTTGGGTTGGAAAAGTATGGGAAAGGAGATTGGCGAAGTATATCCAGAAACTTTGTCGTGTCAAGAACACCTACCCAAGTGGCAAGCCATGCCCAAAAGTATTTCATTCGTCTGAACTCTATGAACAAAGATAGGAGGCGTTCCAGCATTCATGATATAACCAGCGTTAACAATGGAGATATTTCAACTCCACAGGGACCGATAACTGGCCAAACAAATGGTTCTGCTGCTGGGGCTTCTTCGGGCAAAGCATCAAAACCTCAACACCCAGCCGCAGCCCCGGGAGTTGGCATGTATGGTCCCCCGTCAATAGGCCAGCCAATTGGAGGTCCCCTTGTATCAGCTGTTGGCACACCTGTGAATCTTCCTGCACCAGCTCACATGGCTTATGGAGTCCGAGCTCCAATACCTGGAGCAATGCCGGGGGCAGTACCCGGAGCAGTGGTTCCTGGTGCACCAATGAACATGGGTCCTATGGCATATCCAATGCCTCCAACAACAGCTCAGAGGTAATGGTTGGTCAATTTAGCTGCAAAATGTATAGAAGGCAGAAGTTCTCTAAAGCCTGAATAAGATTCTGCTCATCTGCAAGAAAAAGTTGTGTGATACCAATTTCTCAAATAAGCAATAGGGAGGGGAACTACGTCTACATGCATCTGTATAGCCAGTAGCTATTGAAAATGTGGGAGTAGGCCAAATTTTTAGTTTTAGAAGTAACTCAGTTCTGGTATTTATTTTATTGACCAAAGCTGTAAAGAACCTTTTTTTTATGTTTTTGACTAATTTGAATATGCAGTATTAAGCTGATAGATTGGTGCTGGTTTTTGCTATTTAATCAGTCTTTGGTTTTGATCTCATGAAACTAGTTTATGAAGATATATTTTCTACTGTTTTATTCCTTTCTCTCATTACAATTTAAAGACGTCAAAATAACTATCCCCTTCTAATGAGTCGTCACACAATCACTATTACAAAATAACAGGAACTGACCAACCTACTAAATCTGAAATCCCTGGAGTAATTAAAGGAGTAAAATCTGCAGGAGTTAACAGATAGTTGCTAATTGTAACTCCTTTCATCTGTCAACTCTGTGAATCATACCACTTCTTTGATAAACTAGTGCCGTGGAGAATTTATCCACTTTTTTGTTGGTAACACCACCCTCCCCATAAACACGGTGCTTGTCAAGCATAAATGATGGAAATATGTGGCGAAAAGAAGGAAGATCCTCCCAAGAAGCTTCCGCTGGCGACAAACCTTTCCAGTGTACCAAAATCTGAGGTTGGTTTTTGTAAAGTCTGGAGTTAAGGATGGCTTGTGGATAAGGGTGAATTTCTCCATTTGCTAAAATTGACAAGGAATGTTCTATTCATATAAACAGAAGGTGTTGCAATTGTACATAACTGGATATGCATACCAGGATATAAACATTTTCTCAAAGTCTCAATCATGATGAGGGCACTGCAAAGTGATGTATTCAATGTAAAAGCAGCCATCAGACACCATCACGGTCGTTGCTCTTTGTTATAGAACAATGACTGTGCAGGACAGCATTGTCCTTCTACAGCCAATGAAATCTTCTTCATACATTTGAATCTCATGTGGATCATAAACTATCCTTGATTCGTAGGAACGGTCTTGCTAAGACACTTGGTTTCGTTGTAACTTAGTGGTGTTGTACCAAACAGTATATGCATCTAAATAGTTATTGCGATTGGTGCATCTTGATGGTTGCTCTATTCCCATTTGTATGCCCTATTATATCCTATATGCATATCGTCAGCCCTGGTACCAAAAGTTAAAAGTCTGATAACGTTAATTGGGTGCAGGATTGCACAATCTCATCACTGTAAGGAGATGAGCAGCAGAGCAGATGTTTAAATTGGTAGTCTGACTTTGTTCTTAATGATTGCCACTAAGCTTCAAGGTAAAATGCAGTTTTTAGTGAAGAGGACGAAGATGACTATGGCTTCCGTTGATTTCAACAAGGTAATGGCTATCATACCTTCTCTTCCATTTCCAACATACATACTTGTGGAAAAACCAAGAAGTTTACTAACAGAATTAACAGTCAGGGCAACATATGATGTTTGGTTTGCTATTTATAGTTGTTAAGGCACTGGACTGTACTTGGGATGAATTTTTTTTACCAGAGTTCTCCATATTTGCAGAGCAGAATACAGAGGGAAGAACTGCAGCAGGATTCAAATCATTTTGAACTAAGAATTGAAAGCATTTTGTACAATTGTTTTAGAGATTGTATTCTTACAAGTGTTGTTGAGAATTATGCTTGCTCCAAAAGGATTGGAACAGCAGGTTGCTGTTGTCTGGCTATAGGTTTGTATTGTAAGAAACATGGTTCAACTTCAATCATGCAACCTCAAATCAAAATTCATACATCTCACGATTGCAGCAGATCAACAAAGCTCATTCTATAGCTTAAATGAAAAATCCGCATACAGAGATAGATCCCAATTGCACAAACAAATAGTCAAAATATAAATATGCTCGCTTAAGGATCATTTATGGTTTTGACGAAGACCCACCTTGGGTTTATCGTCGTCGTCGTCGTCATCCGTTATCTGGTCGTCGTCGTCGTCGTCGTCGTCGAATGGTGGAGAAGGATCGAGACGAGCGGCGTCTTTGGCCCACTGAATAATCTTCTCTACCTCAACATCGTCGTCTTCTTCTTGGATATCAATTTTTGATTCAGTAGTAGTAGTAACGGCTGTTGTTGGAGACGAAGAAGAAGAAGGACCTTTGAGAGCAGCGAGTCGAGATAAGAGATTATCTACTTGTTCAGAATTAACATTAGTATCTGATTCGGCGACTACGGCTGTACTAGAAGAAGATGATGATCGATTGGTTATGGGTGGGGATGGAGATTTGAGGGCTTGGAATCGACGTTGCAGATCATCAGGCAATCCAAAGTAATCGACGCGGGACATGTGAGAATCCACCGAAAGCTTCAAAACCAAATCATCCTGAGCAGCTTGAAGCAGTTGATCTACTTCCTCTTCTTCCTTGGTTCTTTTTTCTCTTACTTCTCTTGTTGTCTTCTTCATCACTCACTCACCACCAATGTGTTTTGAGCATCTCAGTCCTCCTTCCTTTACCATATGACTTATATAATATATGAATTAGTATAAATATATACTTTACCAAATTTGTAAATCATCTCTTTCATTAGGATTTACCACAAAAGTGTAATGTCAAATTTTCAGATGTTTGATGGTGCACTGCTCAGTGGTCCTGAGATCATTCATAAATACTTAAAGATCAGATCAACTCTCACTTCTACATGATAAGCAATCAACTATAAACTAAACAGTCTTTGGTTGGTCATTCAGAGAGCATAAAGTATCAAAGGCGTTGCTACTTTTCACTGGTACAAAGTAATACAACTTTGGAGCAGAGAAATTCAAGAACTTCCGACTACTAAATCAATGAATGCTGCGCCTTAAACTGTTTGCAGCATCTCATGCTGCCGCACAAGTAATGTAACTGAATACCAGTACAAAAAGATCTCTTTATGTTGAAACTAATCGTAAAGTTGAGCCAGAAAGAATTTGTGGGGTAACTAGCAGCAAGTGCCAACTTTGTGAGAAATTGCAAGTAACTCTTCCGGGGTTAAACTCAATCACCCCACCGTCAACCCGAACCCAAATTTGTAGTCTTTCTTCCTATGATCTAACTGCAAAACATAAATGCAGAACTATTTATCACAATCGGTCGGAATATTCAAACTTAAAATGATGAACAAGAATGCAAAGGTAAATTAGATGGCTGTTACTACTAAAACCATGAGAGCAGAAGTTCAATACAAAAGGTACTGCATTTTATTAGGAACTGATAACAAGAAATTCTACCAAGAGGTGTAAAAGTAACCACATACCTCTGCAGAAAGAATGAACATGAGGCCCATGCTCAGGCGCTCTTCCAAGAAAGCTGATACGCAGCCATTGGAGTCAATCTTACCTCTTAAACGAGCCTGAAACAATCGCAGGGTGTAAAATTTTTGAGTTTCACCTAAGACTATTCTAGTGTCCTGGAATCCTAAAATGCAGAGTCTGCCAAGGTTATCAGTTACAATATGATGATCAAACACATTTACGTTTGCAACTATTAAACAATTGACTGGAAGTTTTAGGTACAAGTAGTTGGTCAAGTAAACAAACCAGAAGCCAAAGGAGAAAAAAATATTTGTGAACAAGTAATAATCGTGGAATAAAAGTAACATCATTTATCGAGATCATGATTGCCCTAGTTACCTGTCTCACCAGCAAAATAAGTATTTGCAAACATATATGACTTGCACAAAAGGGGCTGCCCTTATAACTTGCAAATAAACACATCTTTGTTAGCTTAATGAAAACTTCTGACTTGAATAGATAATTGTGATTGTACAGTAAAAGAAATAAAAGGTGATCCCTAGCTATATTTTTAGTTGTTCCCCCCATAGGATTATGTTTAAATTTTCACTATCAAAAAACAAAGGAACAAAATAGAAGTGCTTCCCAATGGAATTATGTTTATATTTTCACCAATAGAAAATGCTCTCATGGTGGAAAATCTTGTTGATTCTCTTCCTTGGAATGATACGTTTTCTCTTTACTTGGGCTGCAACCCGCTGTGCTTTTTTGAAAAGATCATAATTTGCATGCAGAAAAGATTAAAGAAAGAAAACCAAAAAGTTGCAAATTAAAATTGAAAAGCATACGGAAAAAAAATAATTGCAAGACTCCTGTCTACAAATTGAACAAGCTAACCATCTAGTTACGTAAAAGTTTGCAGGTAAACCCACTGAAGACACTGGTTTAAACAATTAGTGGAATAACACACGTTTCTGGAATGAAGGCTTTCCTTGCAATATAAAAATCCAAAGCTAAATAGCAAACAATAAGTGAATGATGAAACATAGATAAACCACTTTTTGAACGGACTATTTCAACTAAGAATTTTTGAAGGAACATATCTAGACCAAGTACACTGACATTGGAGATAGAGTCTAATAGACTATTTAAGTAGAGAAACATTCACCACAATATGCCAAACTTTTTTGCCAACCGATTTTCGTCGCTGAAATTGTGAATGTAAAATGCTCTCAAATTATGTTTCACATAAGACCTAAAACTTACTTGTCTTAGGATGTAATCATAACCAACGCTTGATGTGACATCTTTTGACATGTAGTTGTACATGAAATCTGTAGCCAGTGACACCTTAATTGAACAAAATAGGATTAGGATAGAGGTTAGCTATCTCATCAGCTAGCTCAAGAAACTTAACTACCTTCTGAGAAAGCTTCTGAACATAGCTCAAAGCAACCATTCCAGTGCTAGCAACTTGCCCTGTGGCAACCTGCAGGTATCGAGTAGTTTTTAAAGTGAGGAACAAAAGATGCTTGATAGAAACAAAAGATATAATTGAGTATGAACTCCTTTCTACTGAAAGTCGTAAAATGTTTAGAGAACTTCCTTGATAAAGAGATCCTTTTGCTCTCTAACAATTATCAGTTCTAATAATCGGAACTGCAGCAAGACTTCATTGAAATATTCAAAACTGATAAGTACACATAAACCTTTAGATTTTGAAAACAAGATTTTTTCAATGCCTCTTCTGGTAAGCATTCAATGTCCTCATGGAATTGTTAAATAAGAAAAATAATGGAGCAAAATTAAAATTTTCAAAGAAACAGGAGCTTCGTAGAAGCAATAAATGATTGTACAATAATTATTTGGTTCTGGATAAGTAAAAGGATTCAAGCCACGTCAAAATACCAGCTCATCTGTCTCATACCGAGCAGCATATCCAATACCAGACTTGCGATGCTGACCAGCCCAAAATACTTCTCCACCCAAAGACACATGAGGAGTCACATTCTGCACAAGAGAGGAGTAATGAGTTATCTGATGCACTTTGCCTAAGTAATAACAACTAATAGGTATAATTACCATCTTGTATAAGAGAGTGAAAGAGAGAAGTAAAAAAAATAATTTCAAATGTAATGTAAATCATATTGGTAACTTGCATCGACAGTTTAAAAATCAAATGGGAGTTCTATTTCTCCACATCTGAATTAACCTCCAGTCCTACACGATTAATTTCCCTAGACAACAACATGTATATAGATACAAGTTCTCCCTCACCACTCTGTCTACGGTTGAACTTTTATTTTCATTTGCTCTGTTAAGTGGAATTCTCTGATAGACTGAAATTACTTATAATAACTATAGATAATCTTGTAGAATTACAAAATGAAATACTGGCAAAAGGTCCTATATTACCTGCTTAGTGTAAAACCTTGCTTATGTTGCATTCAAAATCATTTCAAGTTCAGTATGTTACTAAACAATATGTTACACAAAAACACAATCAGCAAGCCTTAACATTTTAAATTTTGCAGCTATTTTCTGAACAAATAAGAGATTTTCTAGGATTCTTCAAAATTTTGATTATCTCATATATTCTGGTATTTTGATGCTTCATCTTCTTAAATGTCCCCATATCTTGTAGAAATTCTCGCATACAAGGCTCAATTCTTCAAAGCATTAGAACCGCTAAATGGCTATTTTCATGTTAATCTTCTAACATTTCTTAATCCTCGTACTTCCTGTCAAAATCTTACAATCATCATCATTTTCATATGGTCCAAAGTGTACTCATGTAGTAACTTATCTCTAACACCAATCTAGGAATCCAATTCATTCCTCTAACTCTACTCATGGTGCATTATTTGAAGGAAGTTCAGTTGACTTTTTTGACAATGAAAACATTTATTAGACTGCTGTTGAATCTGTTTCCACATATTGGAGAGTAAAAGCTTTACAATTATTTACCAAGACTAAGACACATGTCAAATCAAACTCCAAACAATTGCACTTCCTTGTTCATATTATAGATTCAAGGCCTCGTTCACATTTCTTAACTTGTCAATGAGGCTGCTTCTTATCTACTTAAACTTTTCACAAATTCAGCATTCAATGTACCAAGAAGCGTCACTTGTTTCAGATCAATATTTAATCATTTGAATTTTTCAAAGGGATAATTAAACTAGTAAAAGGTTATAATTCTGTTGGAAATGACCAGAATGTCCATTGAAAATATAGCCTGGACTTGAATAGGACTACCTACAATCTACTTTTAAAAAAATTATTCATTCAAGTACAAAAGATAGGAATGGTAATTTCAGCCTGGCCTGAAACCTTCCACCAAAATGATGTCGTGTTCGTCTGAAGATTTAAAAACCTACAAACCAAACTGTCATCGTTTTTAGTAGCAGCCCGAGCAAGCTCGGGCAGGAATCCAGCTGTGTGCAATGGGTGTCGGCCCGGCCTGACCCATTATCATCCCTATTCGCAAATGAATCCTAAACACACCAGTGAACATGCTACTAAGTCCCCTCTTCGATCAAGTATGTAGCAACTTCATTGAAGGAGTAACAGAGGGATTTTTTACAAGTTTCTTTCTTCAATAATTAGTTTAGAGATGAACTGTAGAAGAAAAGGATTCAACTACTAGACAAAATTTTAAAATGCTTTAGATCTCACCATGCTTTTGTCCCTCGTTCATAATAATTACGACCACAAAATATTACACATAAACAGCATACCACAACAAAATATATTCTTCATAACTTTCAAGAATTGGACAGTAACATATAAGAAATTTCATGGATTAAGTCAAACATATACCTGAATATAGCTGGCTCCAAATAGAGCACCATTACCAAGTTGCAGTTGAGTCCTATAATCTTTACCCTGCTTGATGGAAAAAAATGTAAACACAGGGCAGAAAAAACTCTCAAAAGAAAAGGCATTACAATTACTCAATCAAATCACTGGAATTTCTAGTGGACAGCATCGTAAGAATCTCAATAAAGAAATTACAAAAACATAATGGCATTATCATACTTTCTTAGGACCTCCAGTCATGACTCCTATCCAGAATATGTTAAGTAATCACTTTGTTACCATACCATCAATAGTAATTGTCTCTCACAAGATCATTTGTATTATTAGTTTTCATTGGTAAGTAGCAGACACGCAACATGTAAGACTCAAAAAGGAAAGATCCAAAGTCAACCAGCAGGTTTAGTTGTCCTCTAAAAAGTTGGAGCAATCCCAAAAACTAAAAAGACAAAATTAAGGATTAGTCATGTTCTTACAGTAGTTATACGGATACAGCACGTGTAATCACTTACCTTAAACATGACAAGCAAAACCATTGCATATCAGATTCTACCCAGATGGTAGCCCCCGTGCAATTACAATATCACTCAGAAGATATGACAAGGTTCATGCCAATCTAATTTAGAAATCAATCTTGACTTTGCATCTAGCTATCTCTCCCTGCGCATATTTCAGCTTGCTTATTCTTACTTAACTATATAGAAGCCTTACTGCAGTTAAACAACTTCCCATGGAACAGCAAATGCCCAAGTGATTATGCATTTTCCCTCCCTCTAAGCTAGATACAGAAAGGAACTATATCAGCTTTAAGATAACTTATGCTGCTGTTAGTATGCCTCTATTGTAACAAGAGTATCATGTCAGTTACAACAATTGCATCCTCATATATGATTCTATAGTGATAAAGTACAGTACTAGACCTTGTAATCAAAGTTGAACATGGCGTGTGACATATGAGGCTCACTGGTAAGCTGGACAGAAAGGAAGAAACAAAGCATAGCATAGTTACAAATCCATGAACAGGTTGCTCCTCCTCCACCCCTTTTCTTCCGATTCATTAAAATAATAAAACAAAAGATAAAGAAAAAAGGAGAGAAATTTTGATCAAAATGAATATTTTATACCTGAGCATTAGCCTTCAAGGCGAGATTATCAGTCAAATCACATTTCACTCTTGCATTGACTCTCCCATCAGTCAAGACCCTCCCAAAAAGCATCAACTATCAATATCCCATCACCAATCTCACGACTTAACTCGCCAATTATCTCAATGTGATTATCACAAAAGGAGAAACAGCTAAAACAAGCCAATGACTTCCTACCTGCGGGTCTATGAAATTAGCACCAAACTCATAGTGAGCAGTTGGAATCTTTATAGCTTCAGAAGACTGTGAAGGAATTTCTGTAGGTCCCATGAACACGCTGATAGATGGTTGATAAAATCATCATTAACCAGAATGAATAAGAAATGAAGAGTGAAGCAAATGGCAAACGGTATTAAATAACTTGAGAGTGAAAAGAAGAACTGTTTTCCTTAAACCGAAAGAAAATGAGCCAAATGCACCTGTGACTGAGTGAGAATTTCTGATTCAGGCCTTTGGTAAAATCAAAGCGCAAACCCTCAAACAGCTCTGGCTTTAAGGACACTGTGAAGCCATTCCAATAAATTCAAAATCAACACTTCAAAAGACGAAAACTTTCAACCCCAAACCTTCATCTTACACTTAATAAAATTAATGATAAGTAAACAAAAACAAATCAATAAAAAGATCCAACAGTATCGACACAGCTCAAGACAGGTAAACTGACACATAAAAAACAAAGGAACATTTGATGAAACCCAAATGGGAATCACTTATTAGAACGATAAATGAGAGCAAGCAGCGAAAAGGGTATTAAGAGAAACCATACTAAGCGCTTCACGGTGGAGCTCCTCATAGGGAATAGGGCAAGGAAGGTTCAAGTAGTCCACTTTATTCGGAACTTCTTTGATTTTGGTCGCCGTTGCGGTAGCTGTGTGGCCGATATTCGTCGCCATTGTAAGTTATCGGAATGAAAATCAAGAAATCGCCACCGCAAGGAGGCGGGTACGGGAAGCTACAGAGTCAAAGAGGTGAAATAGGCAGAGCAGTTGCGTTATGTTACGTATGCGTTTTGGGGTTTTAAGAAATAAGAACCAAGACCTTAAAACCCTGCTTCGGTGGGGTCCTATACTCCTATGCTTCTGTTATCAAATTTCTTAAAATTCTTTTTAAGGAAAACCAAAACCTCGTAGATTTGGGTCCAGTCCCGGGGCTCTGTCGGGTTGAACTTGGGAACATTGCCTTTGTTTGTCTGCTTGGTAGAGGAAGAAGAGGAGTAATGCTAATAGTAACAATGGAGTACTATGTATTTACCAAAATCAACAGTATTTGAACTTTGGTTACTGAAGTTCACGAGAGAGACCCCAATCAATGGATGTTTGTTTTAATGGCAGACTAAATCTGCTTGAGAGGGTGAACAATCTCGTACTGCGAATATGTACCCTATCGTATCAATTTTTGATTTACTGGATGTTCTTTGCACCCGCTACTTGTTATTATTAAGTGGCTAACTAACTATAGCTTAAGCTGTTGTGTGAGGTCAACATAATTAGTTTTATATATTTATTAACACACCTCTCAAGTGAAAGTCTTTTGAACTTGAAATTTGCACAGGTTTACTTTACCTTGTGCTGAATAATAAGCGGGTGATAGGATTTGAACTAACAACTACTTGGTCACAAAGACTCTGATACCATGTTAAGTAACTGTTTTACTATAATAACTAAAACTATTGTGTGAAGCCAACATAATTAATTTTATATATTCACTTACAGTTATGCGTCATGAATGCCTTTTCTCTTTGCATTGTGCTTCATCAACTCCTGTCACATACTCAATACTATGATCATTCTCATATTTAAGTTGGATCCAAAGTCTGTTTAATGTAAATTTATCTTATTGAACTTGTATTGGGCCGGACTCAACCTACATCTCTGTTTTTCATGTCTATGTTGATTGCAGCTCCTCTGCATGGATTTGCTTTCTGGTTTGATGTTGAGTTCAATGGTCCTGCAACACAACCTACCAATGCTAACCGGGCCATCAAACAAACAATCTTCCTCTTGATTGAAGTCAAGGGAGAAAAACGACAAACACAAAATAACATGAATGAGATTTCATCACCTAATAATTCATGTTTTAAAAAATGCAATTTAATAGTAAAATTTTTAAATTAACCAATTTTTACTTTAATTTTTAACTTTTCAGTTTAATTTAGTCTAATAATTTTTTGTGTTAAAACTAATTAATTTATTAATTAATCAGTCAGATTTTATAAAATGATGATATTTTCCTGAAGATAATTTTTTGGTAGCAGGTATCCGTCGCCTACTACATCGACCCTGGGAGGTGCAGCTGTAACATGTGAATCGTGAAGGAAACCAATGTGCCGATCGTCTAGCCTCTATTGCAGAGATGTCCAGTCTAGGCCTTCATCTGCTTAACGAGCCTCGATGACGATTGTGGACTTACTTCATCGTGACCAGCATGG
This sequence comes from Erythroxylum roraimae, assembly GCA_027568915.1. NCBI lineage: Eukaryota > Viridiplantae > Streptophyta > Magnoliopsida > Malpighiales > Erythroxylaceae > Erythroxylum > Erythroxylum roraimae. Next base: position 5,379,999 of record JAOSBL010000003.1, on the reverse strand, counting down.
CATCCAATACCGTAGAGCCCAGCGTTAGCTAGGGTTTTTGTGGGTTGTTTTCCTTCTTTTGTAGCCAAAAAAAAAAAAAAGGAATAAGCCTTCCTAAGATTAAGTAATGCGGGCGGTTGATGGGAATGAATAATTAATTGACCTGTACTGGATGTGGAAGGATTTCCTGTTCATGAAGCAACTGCAAATCCCAAAAATCACAGAAATTCATGTAATCAGGTGTGAAGGTGGCGGTGGAAAAGTTGACAAAACTCACCCATAATGCTTCTTTCCAGAACCATACAGAGTCTTCTCATAATAAACTTCATACGAATATCTTATTAAGGAATGTCAGTCTTTCTGTGCTCACTTGTAGTCTGACCATATTTTGCAGTCTTTAATGAAGATTAAGTGCAGAAGATGAGAAAAGGTTTTCATACTTTTGTATTAATCTTTGAACTATTTATAGAATACAGA
>JAOSBL010000003.1:5350131-5379443 GCA_027568915.1 Erythroxylum roraimae | reverse complement strand
TCGTGAGTTCAAATCCTACCACCCACCTATTATTTAGCACAAGGTAGAGTGGGCCTGTGCAAGTTTCAAGCCCAAAGAGCTTTCACTTGAGGGGTGTGTTAGTAAATATATAAAACCAATTAAGTTGACCTCACACAACAGCTTAAGCTATTGTGATGATACGGTCGCTTAACATTTAATATGCTTTTACAGTCCATTGGAGGTTGAGTAAGATCAGCTGTTCGAAGGGCTCGTTAACTCTCATCACAAAGCAAAGAAAACCATACATTTATACACTTTTAAGAATTGCTCTTTAAGTTGACACGAGGATCCTGATTTCGAGAGTGAAATAAAATTTCGTGCCTTAGCCTTACGAGTCATGATGCGATTGACTCAATCTCCGGCAAGCTTTCTAGCAGAGCAAGCACTGCATGTTAACACAACAGAAGTATTCGACCCTACGAGTTCAAGCCAGGCTCAGCCTTTGGTTAAGAGATTCCAACTCAACCTCAAACATTTGTAAGTCTTTAGAAATTCTGAAAGAGTCGAAATCAATACTAGAACTGGAGACTCTTAAGGACCCCTCGGACCATAAATTCTGAAAGAGTCGAAATCATAATAAACTTTATTAATTAAACAAAAGTTAATTTCACATGCATACACACAAACATGATGCACTAATAAGATCTCTTCTTCTAGACACCACAAAAGAAAGTGGTTGCTTCTATTTCTTTTGATTTCTGTGTATATCACTTCTTGGGACATTGAAAGTGATAGGGTTCATCTCCACTCAGACCTCTCCTGCATATGCATGTTTATCAACCTTCCTTCAATTATTCACAAGGCCAGCAAATTAAGGACCACTACAAAGTGTTTGTGACAATATTGCTGCATGATCTAAGATACATATATACATATCGATCGAACAACTTTTAAGGCTATTTCTTTCTGACTAGAATTAGATCACATGTTCAAATTACGAAAATAGTCTTTCCTTTACATAGAATTAAGTTTATGTCATCTACAATATGCTATTGGATTAATAAGTTACTTAAGGATCTTAATGGGTATCGATCTTACTATGCTTTCGTGGGTTCATAGCTGAAGATTAACTCATGCATATGCATTATATTTACACGTAATGAGCTCCATTTTTTTATGTATGTGCATGCGTGAAAGAATTAAATTAATAAGAGTATGGAAAAGTAGAAAGAAATAATTAAAAAGTGGGTGATTAAAAAAGAGATATACTTTTAGGTGGTAATAATGGCTCAATTATTGCCCAAGTGCGTTATCTCTTTTTCACTTCCAACTCTGATTTTCTATTCTGTTTGTGACATTCCCACCATAGCTGTTTCTTAATTTTCTATGCTATCGTGTTCTTGGTTGGCCTTTGTCGTGTTTTGGAACCAGAAACGAGTTCTTCTTCTTAATCTCATAATATATATCTATTCAGAATTCTGAATTATATATAAGATATGCTTTTCATTCACAATAATTACATGCATAGCTAGGTTAGTTTTTTGGTACCACAACCGAATTACAATCTTTTTTAGAGATTTTATTTAAAATTAAGAAGTTATTACACAAGTTCGTAATATAATTACTCCAAATATATGGTATAATACGAAACAGTCTTTCAATTACTTAAGGATAAAACTGCATATTATTGAATTTTTCTAAACTTCGTGTTTCAGTGAAATTTTTACCGAATTGTTATTATTTTTGTAAATTGTCTAACACTAATTTGCGTTCTTTAATGAATAATAGAACAATTCTTATGTTTATTTTGTATCGAGACGAGTAAATGATTGATCAAATTCGAATCCTCTCAAGAAATGAGGGTTTTAAGGATTTAGCTAAGGACAAGAAGAAAATAGATATATATAGATACTTGTTAAAATTTTAAAACAATTAATATACATATAGATTTATCTTAAACAACCATTTAACTTTTAAAGAATAAATATATGTATTATTGGATTTTTCCGAATCCCACATTTCAGCGAAAAATCTTACTAAGTGTTGTTGTTGTTATAAGAAATTATTTCATTGATTAATTTCAATTGAAAATTAAATTATTTTAATAAATGACCTTATGTTATGTCTTAAAATTAATATTATTATATTATCATGGTAATAAAAACATATATTTTTAATTATTGTTTATTTATAATAATTTATAGTAATTTTACTTATAGCTCTAAATTTAACCATATTTAACTTAATACGATTACCAAATAGACAAATACTTGACTAGAGTTCTAATCATTGAACAATAATTACAAATAGAGTCTTAATCGTCTACAGTACCTAAAAGCATTCCTACCTTAACGTGTCCTTATATCGATGGATTGCTGCTCAAATAAATTAGCTTGACCCTATGCCTCCTGATTTTACTTTGCAAACAAATCTTTCTTAGTTGATTTGATTGTGGTAGAGTTCTGCCAAAACGATGAGCTCAGCCGCCATTAATGGAGTTATCTTTGCTCTTAAACAAACCTTCCACTACTCAATTATGATCAACAAAAGGTGAAGATAACGTATGAGTCTTATTTTATTGACACTGATTTTGAATCAAACTTATGATATGCAGCAACAGAAGACACATAAAATGTATAGTTCTAAGAAGTATATTTTGCAAGTAAAATTATATAAACAACTTGGTTAAATCAGCCTATAATGTACTCAGCGTCCCATATATTCATACTCCACGATGCCTTAAAACTCATTCTATGTTTGTGTTTAGTCCTTATCTGAAAGGAACCAGACAAGTGACTCGAAAGTCGTAACAAGAACCTTGCACATACTCTTTTCCTCTCATTCTCAGGCAGTTCTTCTTTGGTTGCCCCACCACATATGCGGTTGTGTACTCACCTTTTTGTATGCCTATTGTCTTTCGGGATGAGCCTTGACGAAGACTTTGAGGTTGAGAGTGAAGACACTCACGCATGACATACCACAGTATTGTTGTAGTATATTAGAGACAGATCTAGAGGTGAACCTCATTGGATGCATGTTCTCTGCCATTATTGATTCATGCACTGTTGTTGGTCCAATCCCAATATATGAACTCAACTTGCATTTGCCTGCAATCCTTCTTCACGCGTGAACCTTGCCGAATTCTATGTACTATAGCCCTCAAACTCTACATGTGAAAATGACAAATCGGATCATTACCATAATTTATTGTATTACTCAAATTTATATCAATGTAATCCAGCAGTTTACAACCTTAATCAAAGAGAAACCAGTGACCTATACATAAAATCTTTTAAATAGGACGCAGTGCTCTTTATCTTATTCCCATGAGGCTTTAGGCAGACAGCGGGCCATTTCTAGGGCAGCGTTTGGTCTGGGTCCACGATTCTGTCCTCTTCTGTAACGAAAAGCTGGACACTACAGTAGCGGGTGCCAAGTTGAGATTAACAAATTAGTTTTGGTAACCAAAAACCCTAATTTAAAGTGCTCTCTCCATTGGGTTATGCTTAAAAGCTAAAACCATATTTGATGAGCAGTAAACTGGCAAAACAAGGTTATTAGACATAAACTTTCTAATAATCGCACTTTTGGCTGCCGTGAAAAGCAAGGTTAGTTGAGATTAGTGACTTCTCCAATTTCCAAGCTTTTGGACGTGCATGTAATTAAAAACTTCTTTAAGATGAACAATAAACAACTGATCAGAGCTATGAACTTTTGATCAAAAAGGCTATGCCCTGCGAAGGGTTAGTGTTACCAACTATCTCAAGGCAATGTATGCATGCTGCTGATTGTGAAATACAATGGATGGCACGAGTTAGTACTAAATTTATATAATAATTCTCAAAACCTTTTATATTGGATGCTTTAAAAAGGCTAAATGTTATTAAATTAGCAACAAATTAGTGCGCCTTTTTTAAAAAAAAATTCGTTTTTTGGTACATTCCTAGCTTGTCATCACTCGTGAAGCTTCCACTGAATTCATCGGACCTAATACCAACGACAGAGGAAGAGCGTTGCGGCTGACTTTGTCTTTAACTAGGAGGAGTCGTCTGTACAACAATACTTGAAAGAGAAAACATCATAGTGCTTCATGGAGGCACCAACTTCCCCATGCCCAAATATAAGTATAGAATACAGAAAAGAAACAAAAAGCAAAAAGTGGAGGCTCCAAAAAGAGATTTTAGATGAAGAGAGGTTATTGAAAAGTTTTGTTAATTTTATGGTGGAACAATTGGTCAAAATTTACTACAAAAACCTTATTATAGTTTTAATCAATGTTTTAAAACTAAGCTGAAAGTTAAGACGGTAAAATAAGAGGTTTAAGGTTAAACTTTCAACTGGTATCAGACTGTCATAAAATTAGTTGAAGATTGAATATAATTAAAGAGTTTGAAATATGATTAAAAGAGATTGTTCCTGTATCGAATAATTTGAAGTTTAATTAAAAAAGATATTGTTAAATAAAAATTAATTGATTTATTTTAGTTTATAAAAACTTATTAGTTAATAAAAATTAACTGATTAATTAACAAATTAATCCGTTTTAAAAAGAAGAATTAATAAACTAAATTGAAAATTAAAAATTAAACTAAAAAGTTGATCAATCAATTCAAAATTTTTATGTTTAAACAAATTGACCAATCTGATTGAGTTTTTTAATTATTAATTTTAATCAAACAAAACCACATTATGATTGTATTATTTTAGTTCTAGTCGAGTTTGCATCGCAAATTATTTTATCTTTCACAATTATGGTAATTAATTATTCAGGTAAATTAGTTTTTATAAATGCAACATTTTTATGATTTCTCTTAATATCAAAGAACCTGCGAATATTTATTTGATAAAATTAGGATAATTTCACTTCTAAGAGAGATCAGGGTTAGAGAAAAAACAATGCATATTCAACCGGCATTCTTGTACAAAAGTAATGCATAAAATTTAGAAAATGAGTGTCAATTTTGTGTCAGATAATCTCGTCTGTATATTTCTTTAAATCTTACATATTTGTATAAATAAGATTGTCTGAAACAGAGTTAACATATAATTATAGTACAAAAAAATTTGATCCCATATTTAAAAAAATCAAATAATCTATTTCGATTAATCAATTTCTACAATATGATCATATTATTATTAGAATACCCTAAGAGAAGAGGTCCCCAACCCATATTTTGGTAGCTAGAACAGTTGTATATTCTCTACTTTCGAGGTTGAATAAAAGGTAAAGGCAATCAAACAATGAACATCATTAAGTTATGAGCCCCTTTCATTTGCATGTTTTCAACAAAGAATTCTTATTGATACCACTCAATTTGACTTAAAAATAAAAGTTGTAAACTAAATTTGATATTATTTATTTTCGGATTGAAGTCTAATTAATGAAATTAGTTTAATAAAATAGTATTATTTTAATTATATTTATTAAAATAATATTGTTTTAATTAAATATACTTATTCTATGTGAATATTAAGATTAAAAATTATTTATCAAAAAGGAACTTGATTTTATTTCACACGTGAGTTGGCTAAGGCCAATTAGTCAGCTAAAGAAAAAGATAGACAAGTTAATTACAAAAAGTGGGTATGATTAGTCGAGATGATTTATACTTTGCTGCTTATTACACAAAGTGTGCAAATGGTCAAATTCATGATTCGAGGCATTTCAATGGTCACATTATCATCAACTTCTCCTTTTCTTTAAAAGGAGTAAAGAAATGTAAATTTGAATAAACACAAAAGCTACACTAACTTCCCTTGCCGCCCCAAAAGCAAATCATCTCTTCTCATAATCATGAACAATATATATATATATATGTAATCAATCCAAACACAAAACTGCAAAAGAGAGAGACATAAGCAACCCCATCATCCAATTATTTCATTCCCCACACCACTCACTCTTCTTCTACATCTACTAATCTTCTACACTTCCTAAAACCCAACACCAAATAAATTGCTCTCCACCCTTCCCCCTCCCCAAACCACAAAACCCCTCAAACCTACCATTCCAAGAAACCATGTCACCATTTCAAGCACTTGTCCTACCAGTCACACTGCTACTGCTACAACTACTGGTAACTGGCATATCCACCACCAAAACCATCACAAAGAAACAAACTTTACATCCTGATTTCCAGTACTTGGATGTGAAACAGGCAATCACAGAAGCAAAGGCCCGACCTTTAGCAGCTTCCCAATACCACGAACCTGTCAAGAACAAGAGTGACAGTGAAAGCCAGCAAAAATGGAAGCTAACCCTTGTGCACAGAGACAGAAAGATGACTTCTTGCAACATGAAGTTTCACAACCACAGCCGAGTTTTTCATGCACGCATGCAGAGAGACGCCAAGAGGGTCGCCAGCCTTGTACGTCGACTTTCCGGAGGCGGCGGCGGCGGCGGGAGGAGTTACGCTGTGGAAGATCTCGGGTCTGAGGTGGTCTCCGGCATGGACGAGGGTAGTGGTGAATACTTCGTTAGAATTGGTGTTGGCAGCCCGGCGAGAAGTCAAGACATGGTTATCGACACAGGAAGTGACATAGTTTGGGTCCAATGCAAACCTTGTACTCAATGTTATCACCAGACCGATCCGTTATTCGACCCGGCTGATTCTGCGTCGTTCACCGGTGTGTCATGTAGTTCGTCGGTGTGTGACCGGCTTGAGAACGCCGGTTGCAACGAGGGCCGGTGTCGATACGAGGTGTCGTACGGTGACGGGTCCTATACAAAGGGGACATTGGCCCTTGAAACACTCACGTTCGGTCGGGCTGTAGTCAAAAACGTGGCTATTGGATGTGGTCATCGGAACCGGGGCATGTTCGTCGGTGCCGCCGGCTTGTTGGGCCTCGGAGGTGGATACATGTCGTTTGTGGGTCAATTAGGTGGTCAAACCGGTGGTGCATTCAGTTACTGTTTGGTGAGTCGGGGCACCGAATCATCCGGGTCACTGGAGTTCGGGCGTGAAGCACTGCCCATGGGTGCTGCATGGATCCCTTTGATCCGAAACCCACGGGCTCCGAGTTTCTACTACATCGGTTTATCGGGTCTTGGAGTTGGAGGCATGCAGGTGGCTGTATCAGAAGAAACTTTCCAGTTAGACGAACTGGGGAATGGTGGTGTTGTGATGGACACGGGGACCGCCGTGACTAGGCTACCAACGGCAGCTTACGAGGCATTCCGAGATGCTTTTGTGGCACAAACCGGGACTCTCCCTCGAGCATCCGCGGTATCCATATTCGATACATGTTATAACCTAAACGGGTTTTTGTCGGTTCGGGTGCCTACCGTGTCATTTTACTTTTCCGGTGGGCCAATCCTGACCCTTCCAGCGAGGAACTTTCTGATCCCAGTTGATGATGTTGGAACTTTCTGTTTTGCATTTGCGCCTTCCCCTTCAGGACTTTCCATCGTAGGAAACATCCAGCAAGAGGGGATTCAAATCTCTTTCGATGGATCTAGTGGCTATGTGGGGTTTGGTCCCAATGTTTGCTAAGTAGGTGTTATCGTATTGTGCATTTAAAGGAGAACTACTATTTAGTCTCTAGACATATATATATCATAAGCCCTATATGGCTTAGTCTACTAGTGTATACATAATTAATTCAGAATGGAGGTGTTAATGTTTCATCATTCACCTCCCAAAAATGATTGAACCCATATAAAGTTTTGATTTTCTTCTTCCAGCTTTCTATAGTTAAAAGGAAGCTGTATATTATTGGATCTTGTCAGATTTTACATGTCAATATAATTTTAACAGGGCACCGATATAAGTAACTTTACATGTCTTAGGATCAAAATTTTGAGTTTTTGAGTGTAAAAACAATGTAAAAATGGTAGTTTAAAGATGGGATGTGAACATCAAGCAAGTCCCTCACTGGTGTTGGTCAAAAGAATCCGAGAAAAGGTATAGTTTGAATGTTGAGAAGATATAGGATCCAAGAGGGTCCTTTTTTACAAGGCATGTATGTATGTATCTATCTATTTACATACCAAAAAGGCACAGTTCAATCTCCAATAGTGGAAGATTGAGATCATCCTGACTGACGCTGCATAATTTTTGCTCATTGTCCAACAAACTTTATTTCCCATCTCCAAACCACGAAGATTCCTCCGCTGTTCTTTTCCTCTTTTCATGTTTCGTTTCTCTTTCTCACAAGGCTATAGTGTGTAAAAATGATGAGAGGGAGGTGTAGGGAGCCACCATCTGGGTGGACATGTGAAGGCAATCACTAGCGGCCTCTGGTCTACCTTTGCAGTAACCTAATTAAGTCAGTGAGTACATTCACGCTATGACTTTCTCCACAGCCTTTACCTTTTTCTTCTTCTTTTCGTTTGACAGATTTGAGAGCATAATTATCCTGCACAATGCATTCACATTTGGTTTACATTAGTAAAACACTTCACACCCATCTTGTAACGGTGTCTCCATTCATAGTTTGAGGCCCCTTTTAACCTTACAAATAAGGTTTTTTGTTTTGTTAAACATTAATCTTATGATAAATTATAAATTTATTGTGATATAATCAGAGAAAATAAAGGGAAAAAGAAGAGTTCCCAAGGAACAACTCTATCATGGGAGATGTAAAGTCTTGATTAAAAGGGTTACAGGTTAAAAATGTTGGTGAATACTGTTATTTTGTCCACTAACCCTCAAAGGGTTTTTGACAGTACTTTGAAAGGCCCACAAAAGAGGACATTTTGCAGCTTCATGAAATTGGTGAAAGGAAAGGGAAGGGAATCAAGAAAAGCCAGAAACAAATTGTAAGCTTTGTCAGGAAATTTTAGGATCAGTCAGTATATGCTTGCAATACTTGTGCCCTTTTTCCTGGTGTTCTTTAGGGTAATCGGTGATCACAAAACATAAAAGTCCCAAAGCACTGCTCACAAACTGAGATTCCTTGTCAGGACATATCTTAATTGTCTCTGACTAAAGGTTTAATTTTAACTTAAAGAAAGGTTCAATTGATATAATTTGTCACTGATATATATATACTGATTTAAAATTTTCAAGATCTAAATTGTAGCTTGCAATGATTAAAAAATTTAACCAGCTTAGCTGATTCAACCATAAATATTTTGAAATATCCAAATTTTCAGTTTGATTCGATTTATTTTAATAATCAGTGATGTTAAAAACTAATCAATTCATTAATTAACAGTCAATTTTTAAAAATTGACTAATTCTTATAAATTAATTAATTTTTATTTACCAATCTTTTTAAATTAAACTTAAAATTCTTCCTTAGATAAGTACAATATCTTTCAATTATATTTTAAATTCTTTAATTTTATCAATTATATTTCAAATTCTTTAATTTTATTTAATCTTTAATTGATTTTATAACAGCTTAATACCGGTTGTATCTTTTAAACCTTAAACTTTTTGTCTTATCAGTTTAACTGTCGATTTGTTTTTAAAACATTGATGTTTCATTTAAAACTTTACCTTGAAAATTTAAAGATAATTAAATAATAAAATATGTTGAAATTTATAAATATTAATTGGACCAAGACTGCCACTTAATTTTGAGTTATTGACTCCCTAATTATGGGTCATTAAGGGTAAGGTTGTATACTACCACATTTCTCTATACTCTATGTATTAGCATAACTCATATTGGGTATTGTTGTTGTTTGCTTACAAAATGACTTCTCTTAATTATGTGATTTAGATTAAAGCTATCACTTAATTTTAAGGTATTGTATTGACTCTACTTAATTTTGAGTTATTTATTTACTAAATGGTTTAACTGGGTAATGTGATTTAGATCAAGACTATTAATTATAATTTATTTAGTGTTTACTTTAAAATTAGATGAAGCAAATTGTACTATTATTAAAAAATATTAAATTTAAAGCTTCTTCAAAAACCCTAGCTAGACCTACATGGACAATGTAGGCTAAACGGTGTTGAAGAAATTTCGCAAAACTTGTCTCATAGGTTCATAGCAAAATGGCCCCATGGCCTCCTCTCCAGCTTGCGACAACCTTCGTCCCTTTTCAACTCTTTTGTTTGCTTGTATTCTTCGTTTTTTCACCTTCTTTAGTCTATTTTAATATAACACAAGATACCCAAATCACTCTTTTTCCAACTCTTGTGTATGCCTCAAACATGTGAACATGTTATTATAACTAGCATATTACTAGTTTTCTAATGTTTGCAACTCATGTTACGTGAATTATAAGTAACAAGGAAGATGTATCCCATCATTTCCAAAAAAAAAAAAAAAAAAAGAAGATGTATCCCAACAGAAGCCTAATTCGTAGTTGTTTCTGTTTTTGTGTGCTAATTTATGCTCGAGGCCATCTATTAATGAATTGATGAATGATCTTAAGCACAAGGTGACACACAAAAACAATAAACAAATGGATAATCTCGGACATAAAGTGACACACGAAACATGAGAATTAATCCCCTAATTCTCATTGATCAACTTTTACCTGTAGAGCATATGTTTCTTAAGCTAATCATACTTCTGACTATTACACAACAGTCACATACCTTTCTTTTTGACGTGTTGTGGACAAAATCTAACCCTGGGATCTTGGTCCCCACCTGCTCAAAATCCAAGGATTGGATTTCTTCATGCAAATTTATAATGTCTTAGGCAGTGATACAGCCATAGATGTCAACCTACAGATTCCAAACTACAGTAGCAGCTGCTTATTAGGTAGCATCGGACCGGGCCAATTGGATACACCAAGGTCCAAACTTAACTCCGAATAAAAATTTTTAACTCCAAAACCGAACTCGGTCAAATATAAACTAGATCGACGTCTCGTCAAGTTATAATATTCATGTTTATATTTTATCATTATTATTTTTATTACAAAAGTTAAATTTCAAGAATGACAATTTTTTACGTATGGGTTTAAATTTATTTGTTTTGAATGGATCGACCTATAGGTCAACCCAAGTCCAGACAAACTCCAAGTCTAATTATTTTAAACAAAACAATATCGTTTTACTTAAAAAAAATTGAACCTCGGTAAGATTGGATCTGAACAACCTAGATTCTAATCTAATTAAAAAATAAATTATTCTATACTTTTAATTAAAAAATTATTTTAAAAAACTTAACAGAACTGGCCATTGCCATCCCTATTAAATTTATTGATCTACCATGATATTATCAATATAATTCACTTTGTTAATAATTTTAAAGTCATGGGATAAATTAATAATATGTCAAATCACAAGAAATTCGCTAAATTTAACCCTAATAATAATAAATTATTATTATTAATATAATAATAAATGTGACGGTTGAGGAACTTTGAGCACAAGGAGAACAGGAATTCGGGAACAGAACTGATCCCCTTTCGAGAGAAAGAAAGGACTTAGTAGGAGGCTTTTGCTTTATAAGACAGGGTTTTATGTGCATGATGTAAGAAAACGTAGAGCTTTAGTAGGATAGGGTAAGAGAAGATAATTATAGGGCTTTAGTAAGAAGTTAGATGTTTGAAGAGTTTTAGTAAAGGAGTTTTGGAGAAGATGGACTAACACAGGGGAATATCCTTATGAGAAGAAGGATTGCCCACCTCTTTGCCTCAAGTACCCTTTTATAGGCACACAAAGCCTATTCAAGAAGCAAAGCAAAACTACAATTCAAGACCTCTTTCTTGGACTGGACCCTTTCTGGTTTGATGATGTAGGAATTGAGGTTTCCTTAAATGCAGAAGGGCAAAGCTCACTCACGCTGCACATTCCACAACGAGGTCTAAGAGGAGTGCATATCGTCTGTCCAAACCCAACCTGTTCCCAATAATTCGTTCCATCAAAAACATATGCTTAAACTAAGAAAGAAGTATAGGTATTTGCATAAGCCAAGAATTACCAATAGAGGGTTTATTGGAACCCATTCTTCCTTTGGAAGCCATTGCTGCAAAGCCACTCTTGTTTCTTCAGGAGTTGAAGTTTTCTACCAAAATTCAATGATAATAGCCTCAAGAATAAGAAATCATCAGAAGAGACTGGGGAGGGGAAGCTCATTGTAGACAATACGATCACCAAGTAAGCAGCCCTGGAAATCTTTCAGGAAAGCAAAATATACCTGCTTTGTGCCCAACCGTGATACCCATCCAAGTCGATTGCAAATGCGATGCACGTGGGTATCTACACATATACCTTGTACATTGTTCCATGCGATATTCATAACCTAAATCACCATTAACAGAGAATTCTTAAGAAAACAAGTTAACCCTCCCACGTTCTGATTCTAAAGGCAAAAAGATAAATTGATAAACAGACCAGGTGTGCCATCTTAGGTCCTATCCCTGGAAGAGAAAGCAATTCCTCCAGTGTGCTAGGTATGTCACCGTCGTATTTCATAAGACAGATCTTAGCTATTTTTTTCAAATTAGTTGCTTTTCTCGTGTAAAATCCAACCTACAATAGAAATGTCATAGAGATTGTGTCAAATCACTGGAAAAAAAAAAAAACAGGGAATATGAACCTTTGAAGAGCCTAAAGTTAACAATATATTCTCATTATCTAGTATGACTCCTGGACACACATACAGGGTAAATCAAGTCCTTTATAGTTGTTTCATCTGCCTTTTCAATGGTTTCAGCAGTCAGCAGATTATTTTGATTGAGACGCTGAATTGCTCCTGCAGTCCAAAACACAAGCTTTTTAAGTGAATATCAAGAAGCATACTATAGCAACTGATAAGTATACCAAAAAATAAATCTTAGTTTGCAAAATTGCAGGATCCAAAAGATTAGTTAATGCATAGTACACTAATCTCTAGATCCTTAATTAAGTTGCAAAATTTTTCACTCAGGAAAGATTGTTCCATTATCAAACACACATGGGCACAAAAGTTTTATAGAAATGTGAGCAGAACATATTAACTCTAGCAATGTCAACCAGATGTCTTTGCTTTTTACATTCAAGCACTTGACACCATCTGTGTTTCAGTTTTATGTATTCCATTTAATCTTTCTGGTGTTATACTCCAGCTTCAGAATACGCATTAATGATCAACAATATGGTGCACCAGTAACTTTGCTATCATAATACAAATTCTAAAAATAAAACAGAACCTCGGAAAATTTAGTAATAAAACTAAGAAACTTACCGTGAGTTACATGATCCTTTGTTTGGCTGGACAAAAGTGATGATGCCAAGACAGCAAATCTTCTTTGCTGCACATAAGGAAAATGATAAGTATTTAGCAAAATCATCAAAACCTAAAACATTAGTTTTTGACACTCATAACCTACTAGATACATAACAGCATATTAAGGCTTTGAAGAACTGACAGCTTAAAAATGCCACTGCCAGCGTTCCAAAGTTTAGCATAAAAATTAGAAGAAAATGCCCTTACATCTTTCCAACACAAATCTCAAAACCGTCAGCAAGATTACGTATCTCTTGATTACTCTTTTTTCAATGATCCGCTGGTTATTACTCGAAATGGCTAACACCAACAAGATGAATAAGAACAGAATCTTCCAAATGAGAAGACAATAATCAAAGAAATATCATCCATCAAAAATGAAATCTCTCCCCAATTCTCTGAGACAACAGTTCTCTAGGGCATAAATCTAAATAGACCATACCGCCTTTATCACCAACGAAAATGTAATTACCTCTAAAAAGGTAGTCACCAAAGAAGTTCAGATATATTTAGATGTACATGAAATGATACTAGTATTTTTTAAGGAGCTTGAAAGCTGGTTCAAATTATATTGCTAACACAATCACACAGATATTAACAAATATATGACCACAATGCATCAAAATGGATCTTCTAGTACAACCAATTTCTTTTCATGACGTACATATTTGCTACAGAAAGAAGCCATGACTAGTCGAGTAATGTAACAAAATGTGATGGTTCAATAACTATTTAACATAATTAAATGCCATAAAAATTTAGAGGCAGGCAAGCATAGGGTATCCCAACAGCTTAGGGTACATATTCTCTACATTGGCAATTAATTGGAAAGCATAATACCTTAGGCGGAAGAAAAATACCCGCCTTCTCACATCCCATGGTGTCTACTGGTGCATCTTCTGAGGACCTCATTTGACGAATTCCTTCAAGGACCCTTTCCCAGTTGACAGGAGATTCATCTAAGTTGATTCATAAGATACCATGAAGGATTATAACAAGGCAGAAATGTTATCTCAGCCAATAACAGCTCTTGACACTTGTTGGATTAGCAGTAGTTCACCATGTAGAGAGATGAACAAAAACATAAGTAATCATAAGAGACAAAAACAAAAGAAAATTAACAAAGTCAATCAACTACACTGAATATCAGCAGGCGATATGCTTTATCGTAAGGTTTGTTTACTTTCACTTATAAAATGGTAAGAGTGTATTTTCAATCCCAGGTGCTGCAAATGGAATTTCATTTGTTTCTTGTCTCAACAAGGACGAAATTCCAATGTCTTAAAATTTTTCAGATCAAATATTTTGTCATATTGTATTAGTACTTCCAATTACAAGAATGCCAGGTCTCATGAAATTTAAATAAGGAGAACCTGGGAATGTTTATTTCTTCTCAACCTATCTACCTATATGTTCATAAGGATCCTACAATAATTAGTGTCCATATACACTTCTCCCTACCTTTTGGCCCAGTGATTGAAGCACTTTTGGTGTCTACACATAATACAGGGATGGCCTCAATTTTTGACTTCGCTGCAGAACCATTTGGAAGAAAAAAAATCAATAGTTCGAAGCAACATTTAAATCAATTCTAAGGAAGTGTTCCAAGGAACGCGGAAGACATAGGTTCAACATTAAATTTTCCCTTACACACAACGTATGGCACTAAGCAAATTTAAGCTTGAAAATGATAGCTTCGAAAAAGGATAATATTATGTGATGCAGCTAAGTTATTATCAGAATGCATGTTGTTGAACAACATTTCTAGACCACTCCAATCCTATTTCCTTTCCTATAATGGAGAGGATGGCATTACTATGCTTAACCTATTACATTATACTCATTTAACCTATTACAATGGCACAAACATTCTCACGTCAGTTGCATAACAGTCAAATTAGAAGTCGGCAAGTTGGGTAAATTTTGTAACTAAAAAAGAAAAGAGAACCAACCCGTGTCTCAAAGCACATGATATGTTAGGTATCTCAATATTGTCTAGTCACTTAAGGGCGAAAAAAATGATATGGTTTTACTTACGCAGCTGACCAGAATCATCTGCCTTCTTATAAGCAAATGTTTCAATATCTGGAAGAGTACTAAGCTGCATAGGAGAAAAAAAAGAAAAGAACAGAAGATACTTCAACACTCGTTATCAATCAACTGACAAACTAAACATTTAGGCGTCGTAAACTACAAAAACAACCTAATAATTTGCATTTAGAATAAAACCCAAATCAGAGTAACTTCAAACAAACAAAGCGCAACTTAAACAGTGACGAGCAGCGAAAGTAGCCATTTTTGAGCGATCCAACAATAACTTGAGGGGAAAAAATAGAGAAAGGAAAAGACCCTTGCTTTGTCTGCATCTTGTAAAGGCTCCTCGTCTGCAACGGTTCTTTTAGTTCTCTTCTTCCTCACAAAGACACGAACTTTAGGATCAGAGACTTCGCGGGCGCCTACAATTTCAATATAAGAAAAAAGTAAACGACGGCAAAGGTTCACTGTTGCCAAGAACAGCACTCTTCTGCAAAAAGGTCACGCCTTTGCTGCGCTAACCTGTGTCTGGGTCCGTTCCTGAAGACTGCATCTTGAACGATTTAGAAATGGAAGAAAACTTTGTCCTGGTAAATCTCTCACATTTGATTCTCCCAATGGCTGCTGAATTTGAAATTAGTGGTTTTTGTGCTAAAAGATTGAAGCTCTTTTGGAGGCACACAGACATTGGCCTTTGTCCTTCCCCAAATTAGAGGAACAGCAATCCGAGGACCCCCATAACCTTAAAAAAAAAAACTCCTTAGATTTTTTTGCTGAAAAAAGCTAAATCAATTTTCTCTTAAATAAGTTAATAAAAATGAGCAAATTCTAATATTAAATAAATAAGTTTATAATATAATGATATTATTATTATGAATTTTATTTTTTATGTTTTATAAATAAATATTTAGTACATTATAAATGGAGAATTTACAAAAAAATATATAATATAAATAAACCTTATAGCATTTAAATTAAAACTTTTATAAAAAAATAATTGTTAACATATAAAAATTAAAAACTTCAAACACCTCAAAATGAATAGTTAAAATACCTGAATTATCTTAATTTTCATATATGTTAGTTATAAACACAATATTAAAAATATTATTTAAGAATAACTATTACTAATAAATTCTAAATAATAATCATATAATTTTTATAGATTAAAGGTCATTTCTTAGTTTCATTTTAATGTTTGTTAAAGATGTAAATAAATATTTATGATATAATATTATATTTTAATATTTTAAAAATAATATTGATAACATCTTAAATCTTATTTTTTAGTTTTAATAATTAAATTATGAATTTGATGTAGACTTTATTATAAATTTTCAATCTAGATCGTTTTTACGTAATTTTAAAAATAGTGCAATTGTATTTAAATATTTAACCAAAAAAATAAATCACTTTCCTTATTTTTAATGTGACTTTTATATCTTATTCCGGTAAGCCAAATTGCAAAAAGCAAAAACTACAATTTATCCCTTACAATTCTTAAAAGTCTAAGTTACTCCGTTAGCTTTTGAGTGGTCAATAAATATTTGTTTATTACAAAACTTTTTTAAAAAATATAAATATTTGACTGTAAAATAAAAAAGTATTTTTTTAATGGATATGACTTATGGCAACTAAAATACAACTTTTTAAGAAGCTCAAATTTGAAGCTTCTAAAAAAAACTCTCAAATGGCTTTTTCGGTAAATTTTTCAGATCAATTAATAAACCTATTTTTTAGTCTCTTTTACCCTTATATTGTACACATAATTTCCACAATCAAACTTATCTTCTCTATTACAATAAATTATGTATTTAACTGTTTACTAAAATTGAATATTTATTTAATTTTGAGATTTATATAATATTGTTTGGCATTTTTATATGTTTTAATATTTATTTTTGATATTAGTCTTACTTACGTTATAATTCATATAAAAAATTTGGTTAGATATATTTTTATTTATGTTTTGTATGGTTTAAAATTATATAACAATTAATATATTTTGATTTGCATATTCGTTAATATACTTTAAATAAAATTTATATGCATAAATAATTTTTATTATAAAATAAAATATAGTTAAAATTAAAAGTATTTTTTATTTTTATATTGCCAAACAGTATATACGAAGCTCTTAAAAATTTTTTTTTTAAAATGATAATTAAACAGTGATTTTAAAAAAAAATTCTAAAAAATGATGTACAAGAAAAACTCTAATAATATAAGCTCGACCAAATAGAAACGGGAAATCACTTCTTATTATTATATATATTACATATCCAAACTTCAGAACCTCACTCCTGTCATGTTCATGTCTTAAAAAAGTCCTACAACAACGTTCATCTCTTTGATGGCCAAAACTATTCATCATTTCAGGAACTTCTTTAGCTTTCATGATTGTTTAAGCCCTGCGAGTAACTATAAGTTGCATGGAAATGCTCCGGAAGTTTAAATTTGCCGTCAGGGAATGGAAACAGACGGCAAAAGGACAAGAAAAACGAATCTTTTGGGTCTTATGTGCAATAAAGAAGGTGGTGGTCCAGCTAGTACTAACCTTACAGTTCTTATAGTGAAAGATCGTAGAGACAATTCAAAACTATCGAACCCTCGAGCTTAAAAATATGGTGGAAGATGAAAGTTTCAACCTTTACCCCATCCCCAAAACGACAAACGACAGCATAAACATGCTGACGCACAATGTGTCCTGTCTGAAAACTGCAATTTTCTTTTTATCCGATTCTTCTTGAGTTTTCATTTTAATTTTTGACTTGGAATCCAGTGAACGCATGTTGCTTGTTTGACTCTTTAAGTTGTATGGAGTTTTTGGAATCATTGCTCGTTCGGCCACTGATGAGCGTGAAATTCCTGGAAAATATAATTATTGATACAAAGCTGATAATACTGTTATGTAAGGTGGAAGTCTCGGAACATACGTACATTCTCTTGTTCAGAAGCAACACTAGTTACGAGCAAAACTACAAACAAAATAAAAGAGAACAGCAAATGAGAAGAAGCGTGCAATCATCTCCCGTACGCTTTCATATCGTCTCTGCTGCTGCTACTTACTATTGATCCTCAGTCTTCATTCTACTACGCAAGTTATATAGCTACTCTCCAGTTTAGAAAACTTGATCAGAACATGAAAACTCTGAGAGTTAATTACTGCCTGAAGATGACGACGAGCAGATTCAGCAGAAAAACCCAAAGTTGCCATTGTCAAAGTTGAGAGCATAACTGAAGGGATCGTAGTGGAAACTAAAACTGGACCTGGACCTACTATTCTTCTTCTTCTTCTTCACTTGTCTCTTAATTTCAGCTCTAACCCTCCAAAACAAGCTCCTCAACTTTCTCTTCCCACACAGGACAACCACGTTTGGATTAAAGCCAAACCGAAAAACACCCATCTCGAGTTAAATCTAGTTAGATGTCTTTCTCACAAGAAAAAATAGAACTACTACCTTTTCCCGGACTTGCATGAATATATATAGCAACAGTGGTGGGGTGCAGTGCTCTTGAAAGCCTTTAGCATAAATGGAATGGAGGTAATCGCTAAAGGAATAGAGAAAAGACATGGAAATAAAGCTGGAGGAAGGTGCAGGCTGGCAGTGAGGTGGTGGCAGGGAGAGAAAAGTTGAAAAGTTGAAACAGTACTGAGGGAAGCTTTTGGCGCTGTCTCTAGCTACTGTAGACTGCGAAACCCTAGGGTTTGGGATGTCTGAAAGAGTATACGAGGGTAGGGAAATGGGTAGTCACGTGGGGGTTAGAGTACTAGTGTACTACTGCTTTCTGTACATTTAATGACAAAAACTAAAAAAAAATCAGATTTGTCATCTCGGGATTATTATCATAATTTTATTTATTTTAAAACTCTTTTATATTATAAATATTAAAAATAGGTTTTATTTACATATTTATATGCAAAAAGGGTAAAATATTATTTGCCGAGGTGCAACTGAATAAGACTGTATATTATTAAGCTTTTTTAAATATCATGTACCTTCGTATTAAATGTTGTTGTTGTTGTTTGAAAAAACAAAAGAGTAGATTTGTGCGGAGATTATAAAATTTAATAATTTGATTGATTAATTATAAAATTTTAGAATTATTTATTTTTAATTTTATTAAAATTGATTAATTTTTTAAACAGATCGATTATTATAAATTAAAATAAATCAATTAGTAATTATTTAACTATCTTTTAATTAAACTTTAATTTTTATTTAGTAGAACATTTTTTTTAATTCAATTTTTATTATATATCGATGGTTTGTTAAATATTTAAATATATTATTTTATAGCGTAGTAAATAACGTAGAGATGAAAAAGTTATTGGTTTTTTCTACAGAAATAGGAAATCAGATCCTCTGTCCAGTTTTACTCTGTCTTATTCTGTCCTATAGAATTTTAGCCATTTATTTTGCAGGATCTACGTGAGCTTCATGCGGACCTTACATAAATAAATAACTGAAATTTATTAGACACAATAAAATACCATAATATTAGACAAAAAATTTAAACTCGAGAAATATTTTGTTTTATTTGACTGATGGGGCAAGAAACAAAATGTGAAAGGTTGGACTTTGGGGTGGAGGAAGACGAAGACCTCGATTACACAACCCTCCTCTGGACCAGCGGCAATAGGCATCTTTTATCCGTTTCATCTTCATTTGTCCCTTTCATTTTTTGCCTTTTGCTTTTGGTTTTAACATTCCAACCAAACAACGAAACCTGATACGAACTGCTCCTTAGCTGGTCGCAGTACTGTAGCTCCTTCCTTCTTTCTTGGGTATGGAAAAGACTTTTAAATACCTAATTTTTAATTAATATTAAATAAAGTTAAAAGAAGTCAAGTGCATTGAAGTTTCCAGTGGAATGATATGAGAAGTCGATCTTAAGACCTACTAACTAACTATTCCTTTTCTGCTTAATTTATTTAAATGTATAATTTGATATATCATACTTTCTTCTTAATTATTTAGCATAAATATTTTTTGTGTGTATTATTTACTTTTTTATTTTATGCTATTCAATAAAAATAAAATTTACCATATTGTAGTAATACAACAATAACAACAACAACACCCAGTAGAAATTCTTTTGAAGCGCAGAATTTGGAAAAATCTAATAATACGCGATCTTACCCTTAACTAGTAGAGAGGCTGTAATAATATATTACAAAATTTTGAAATATATCAACCACTTTAATTGACACAATATCAAATTAAATTAAAGTAAAAATAACTAAATTCCTAAAATTAATGTTTGTGATTAATTACAATGAAGGATTATATAGTTATGATTTTCACGCAAGTCCATGCCCATATGGCCAATAATTTCCCAATTATTGTAACAAAGAAGGATGAAAACAAAATTAATTGGTGGCAGTCTCTGATACAAGTAATAAATGCTGTTTGCTTCTTGTTGTTCTTAACTTCTCTCTTTCTTTCATCTTAAGTTCTCTGCAACATGCCAACGCAAAACTGCCTAACTTCTTGGCTACTTCTGTCACTTCTTCTTCTTTTCTTCTCATCTACATGCTTTTCTTCTTTCTCTCTGGTATGCATGTCGATATGTATAATCTTTATGTATAAAAAAGAAACATCACTGCCTTTTTCTACAGTTCTTGACTTTTTTTTAATATTGATAACACAGAAAAAAACAAAGAGAGTGAAGAAATGTGAGTTTTCATTAAGGGTTTGAATTACTACTACCGGTGGGCTTCAATATGATCCGTCACTATATGGCTCTGTACTCACTGCAATGTACTAACATTTCATAAATTCGCACTGCAAAAGGATGGGCTCCCACCTTTCGACTATGTCCAGTCTTTAATGGGAAAGAGCTACAAACAAGAAAGGAAGAATGGATCAAGTCTCGTCTATTTTCCATTGATCTAACAAGAACCAATGGTTTACTATACCATACATTTCTCCCTTGAATTAAAAGCTACATCTCCTTTTGCTTTACATTTAATTCATAGGAGAAAGAACATGACGACAGGCATCAGAACTAAATGGTGTGCCTACTTGGGTTATTATAGACTTGGAAGTGTCCGGTCTGTTCCAAGTTCAATCCAACAACTTCTGACTTGGAATGCAAGAGTGGCCATTGCCCAAAAACAAACCATAATCTGTGTATCATACTCAACAGTAAGGTTTGGGTCTTTATCCACATTTGGTTTCTTTCCAAATAGACCTTACAAAAAGAGAAGACCCGAAGAAAAATCATGCCATCTCCTTGAAACAGGTAATCTATCTGAAATAGACTAAAGCTCCTTCATATGTTACAGGCTTCCTTCGCAAACCTACATCCCAATGGAAGTCAATACCACCACACCTAGTGTTCCCACATAATAGTGAAGAAATGCTACGAATGATTGTAGTAAATCTTCCACTCAAACTCTGAATGTGCTTCCTGGTAAGTATTCCCAAAATCAGTCTTGATATGAGTGACAAAGCTTATGAAATACAGGTCTACTGTGCTCATACAGCACATTGCATAATTACATTTATTGGTGAGCTTCAAACTAAATATGCTTATTATTATAAGAAACATAGCTTACATCATTGTTAGTTGAGTTTAACCTTATCTTGACGTTTCCTGTTAACTGTGGAAGACATGACTCCAGAATGCCGCTTTTGACGAATAAGAAGCGGCAAAAGTTTTCCATCATATGAATCCAACAAAGGCATCAGCGATCTGCAAGAAATATCTAACTGGGAACACAATATTTAATCCATTGACTCAAAATTCCGATCCATAAAGCGTGCTAAAAGCATCTACTTGATTGAGTGCCTACTCTCTTCTTACTGTCAAAACATAAAATTGCATCTGTGGAGCTCAGAAAGAAATGTGCAGAGTGTCTATTTCATTCTTGGAGATAAAAATTGTGGCATAAGCCTTCGTCATAACTGGTCTTACTTTCATGGAATTCAACAGCAGCAGACCTTGACAATGGCTTAACTAGGATAGAGTCAGTTTTTTGCCTATACAAACCCATACTTCTCTCCAAAAGTCCTCTTTTCATCATGCTTACAAATTTTTCTCTAATATCAACCAAGGGATGCTTTTGCAACAGCTGTTGGCGGTCATATGCTTCTCTAAGAATCACAGTCTGTGTGTCACATATCTTGGATATGTAGAAAATGCCTGGATGACGGTCAAAAACCTTAGTGAACTTCTGTGGAAGTGACAATGGTTCACGAAGATTGCTTACATTCTTGCGTTCAGTTTTCTTTTGTATCATAAGGTGGAGAAGCTCATGAAAAACCCCAACAATCCTCTTCTCAGACATATCTGTACGAGAATCTAAGTGGGAGGCATCAGAGTAAGGAGAAGTATAAGGAAGCCTCTGCCACTCATGTAGCCACTGCATGCACTTTCTCCTCAGTCCAAAGCCCCTTGTGAATCCAATTGGAAAAGCTAAGCATCCAGTGTCCAAGTTCTCTTTCTTTTGATGAAGTACAGCATTCTTCTGCAATTGCGAGACAGCAAGTCGATCATCCCAAGTTTGCAATTTTAAGCCAACACGACCATCTTGGAGGCAAATTGAAGAAAACATATCTGAGTGAAGAGGTATCAAGGTATCATAATAATTGTGTGGCAATCCCATGTCCCATTTTAGCTGGTCAATGGTTTGAAGTGGTAGAGTTCTATTCCTTGTAAGCATGAGCAATTTGCAAAGCCTTTCTATGAGCTCATTCTGATTCTGCTCAATAATGCTGACTTCTTCTTCATGAAGTTTGACAGCTTCAGCTGTCAACTGAAAGCAGGGTACGCGAGTGCCTCCATTGTCAAAAATGTATGACTCACGGAAAATGTTAGGATATTTCCTTATAAATGTTGAAAGCTTAACATAATGAGGTAGACCAAGCTGACCACGATGCTTTCTTAGGTGATAGATGGGAAGGCAGAACGAGGGAGATGAAGAAATGACAGAAACAAGGATACAGACAGCTCTAAGATTTCCTTGATTAATTACAATAGCATCCAATGATCTATCTTTGACCCATTTCAACTTCACATTCACCAGACTGAATTTTTGCTGGAAATTATATCCTCTACGACATACTTGAATAAAGCTAGAGTCTGCACCCCGACTTAACCAGAACCAGAAACCCATAAGTCTACTAACTACAACAACAATGAAGATCTAATCACCTTATCCTAGTTTCAATAGTAGAGAATTTTGTTAATGAAAAAACAGAAATAGAAATACAAGCGAAAGTTATAAGAATCCTCGTATAGTTGTCCCTCTAATTTGGGGAAGAGAAAAGGTCAATGTCTGTGTGTCACCAAAAGAGTTTCAGTCTTTTAGCACAGAAACCACTAATTCCAAATTCATCAGCCACTGGGGGAATCAAATGCGAGAGAGTTTAAAACACGTAAATCGTATTAAAGAGGTTATACGAATTCATTTCTTATCTTTCCAACTAATATCAGAGTAAAGATTTCTAAACTCATAAAGAACCCCGGAAGCAGTTACGAATTAACGAACTGAAGCTTGATAGAGAACAACTCTTGAAAGGAGATACAAAACGGGCCACGGCGAAAGAATCAAGCATTAAAAAGTGAATCAAGACTTTAAGAAAGGCAATCAAACATGAAACAGCGAAAGTGTTTTAGGGTGTGTCTCTGTTCGCCAAACAAATTAGTCGAGTTGCTTAAAGAGAACCTCCCACCAGCTTCTTCACAGAAACAAATGAGTAATTCAGAAAAAATCAAAACCTGGTCAGATGTCAAATCAAAGGAGGGACGAGCATCACACTCTTCTCTGCGCACAAACACAAGAGAGACCTAGGTCAAGCCATGCTACCGATCCATTCCTGCCACAACCTCGGCTGTACCAAGATAACGTTTCTGTCAATGTCGCAATATTTCATAGCCAGCTTGCTATTATTCAGGCACGGGCAACAAATTTCGAATAGCGAAGCTCGACAGGGATTATGCACAAACCATCGACACTGCGCATAGAGAATCAAAGATTAACCCAAATGTTCAAAATTTTAAGGATATTTGGTTTAATCGGTCCTAGTTTTGTTTTAATTACTATCTAATTATATGAAAATAATTAAATATTTAATAAAATTTACAAATTAATTATATAAAACTTGTATTTTTAAATTTTATATGATATTTATTAATAAAATTTACTGTATTTTGTTAAAATAAATAATTTTAATTATTTGGAATACTAGAAGATTACTAAAATTATTACAACAAATTCTTAGCAGTATAACTATACCGTTGATAATCTTAAGCCGTAAAATAAAGTGTCGTAGCTATTTAGCTTGAATTATTGCCTCAAAACATGCCACAAACTCAACCTCTGTAATAATGAATGCAACAATTACATACTACTTCACACTCACTCTTCCATGAGATGACTCCTCTAACTAATAAATAGTTATAGCTAAGGGTAGATTTTCTTGCATCTACACAACCAACAAAATCTGAATTTAACTATCTAACTATCTAACCACCTTAAGGTGATAATACCTCCTTTCTAATGATATGTATTAGGATTAGTTTGGTATCTTTCTAACGTCCCTACTATAAAGCTTATGCTTAGCCTCGTACATGTCTGAGCATATAATAGGCTCTCAACTACAAATGCATATGAAATTGATTCTATTTGCTTTCGTTCTAAATCAATTTTTGGACATTACATGAGAAAAAATGTCCCTTTTTTAAATTGGAACAAGCAATGCTAAATACTTGTCCATCTTAAATTTCTCTCACACTTTATTATTATAGGTTTTATGAGACAAACTCAACAATTCTTGTTATCTATTACGAAATATTTCTAGTCATATCACATATATTGCCTCACTTATATCTCTTACTTCAAAATGACTAAAGAGAAAATTGTTAATCTTTTTTAATAGATCAAGATCATTAGTTTCAAGTAAGATGTCATGTAACACACCACTACCATAGAGCATATACCCGAACATCTAGAGGACATTCAAGAATGACATGTTAGAGCAATCATATTCACCATTATGTCATTATACAGAACATAAGTGATCATAAGTTCAACATTTCTCATTTCATTTAACAAACGTCATTTACATTGTCATTGCATCTCATAATCCATATATTTACATTACAAAAACATCTATCTTGAAATGAAATGCTAATAGAAATAATCTATCTAAACTCTTTAGACATCAACTGACCAGACCTTTGAGCTATTCCTGATTCCAAAATTGACAATACTAGACTACTATTAGATTGTCTTAGGTCTCCTCAGTACCTGAAAAACAATGTTGCAATTTTGATTTGAGCCATTCCTGATTCCAAAATTGACAATACTAGACTGCTACTAGATTGCTTTAGAAGTTAGGTCTCCTCAGTACCTGAAAAACTACGTTGCAATTTTGATAAGTTTTGCAAACTCAATAAGTGAACCATCATCGATGTACTCACTCGAGTCAAAACACAACATCACAAATATATAACCAAATTCACAAGTATATCACATTAGCTTGAATCAATTCCCATACAGTTTTGTATACTAAATCACACTATACATTATATCTCAATAAGCACATTATAATACAAATATGTCATATAATCTTTTCAGAACAATCCAGTCTCTCACCTCTGTCATTCATATAATCAACATGTATATAAGTATTGCAGATCACTATATCAACATAATTCAGTACTTTTTTTTTTCACAATCACTCACATGATACATGTATATATATATATATATATGCACATGAGATTCCACTTTCATTTTTATTTTGTTGTGATCAAACGCCTATTTAATTGTCCCATATCTATTGTGGATACCGGGCTCATTTTAGATACTGTCTCGTACCTATTATGGATATCAAGCTCATCATTTGTTGAGCTTGAGGCTCTGAGTGTACATTTTTTAGCTTTAAGCTCTTTTTCACATTGATCACTCCAGTCACAACTCCTTTATCTGATCATGCATATCAATGTAATGAAAATACATCAAATCACATATTATGCTATCAATAACTCTCATTCAGTGTGCATAATCATATAGCACATTCATCGGATCTAAGTCTGGCATTCAACATATAGTTGAATACGGAACACAGTTTCCATGTTCATATTCAATTTGCAAACACTTCTAATACAGTCCCGAATATCAAACTCCTCAGATCGTCAATATCCAGAATTAACACAATCATATCATTAACAGTTCAATATCTAATAGTTAATTAAGAACAATTTAAGTATAGTGAGTAAACATTTAGGTTAACTCACAGTATGCTCCAGATAGCTATTGCCTTGAGAAGCCGGTAATGCCTAGAAGCTGTTGGTCAATTTGAGCTTCTAAATCATGCAATACACACATATGTACACATTACTAACTTGTTTAATCAAATAAGTACTCAATCATACACATGTATATGTGTTATGTTCAATGCATACTCAATTGACCTTTTCGGGTGTGTAACTATTCATAAATTTTGACCATTCAAACATCATACTTTGCATACTACCATTTTGCAACTAGGTTTGTACCCTTAAGTTAGCTTGATTTACTCCAAATTCATCAACCATACTTTACACTTATCCTTGAACATTTCCATTATCAAAAGCCTCTTATAAAACACACACAATTGTTATTTTAAATCTAGAATTTTAGCAAGTTAAATCTATACATTCACCAAACTTGTTCCAGCTACATATACTCATATATTTACCCAATTCTCATTCATAATTACCCTATGTTCTTCAATGCTCATTCATCCATACCCTATACACATTTCCCATGTCCTTTAAGATAATGTTTGCATTAAAAGAACTCATTTATTTCTTTAACAAAGCAAAATTTCCATATTTGAACTCAACACATCAAAACAGTCCATTCTTTAGACAATGACATCAATTAACTGCATAAACTTATCAAGATCTTAACCAATAAATCAAACAACAATCTAGGCTCATTCCTCACCTTAATCAAGTCCAAATATACCAATTTAGAGTGAAATTTCTAAGCTGGTTCAACATGTACACTAGGCTGAAACTAAAATTCCAGAATTTGTCAACAACATCACTAATGTGTGTAACTTTTCTACCTTCAATACCTCACAAATTTAACAAGCTTAAAGACATCACTAACACCTGAAATTTTTTAGATTTCATGTCCCTTAAGGTTACTTCATTTCAGGTTAATTTAACTTCCATATTGGTTACACTAAGGCTTACAAAAATTCTGTTCACTTATGTCATTAACATTTATTGTTTTACAAACATACTTATAACTCAATTTTTCTAGATTTGAGAACATCTTAATGACACCTATCTTTAGCATGAATTCCTCATCAATTATACTTAAATTTACAACTTATATCATCCATAAAACAGTCCATAAAATACCATTTTGATATATGCAAAAATAGACCAGAAAAGTACTCATTCATTCTCCATTTCCAGCTTTTCTCAGGATAGGTTTTCGGGTCAGTTTTTTATGGCCATTATGACATAGAAAATGTGGTATTTAGGCAATATATTTTTCTAAATAAATGTTTCTATATGTATTAAGTTCCTAATGACGTAAAGTTAATGCAGTTTGGTTCATTATTCCTAGAGTTATACCCAAAATACTACAGGTTGTTTTTAAACAGAGATAGAAACCAGTTTGGTTAATTATTCCTAGAATTATTTATGTCTCGGTGAATTTGCATCCCTAGAATCTTGATTACTGGTCCAAAGTCCTTCATTTCAAATTCCCTAGCCAACTGTGCCTTTAATTCTTTGATACGATAATTATTGGGGCCTGCTACCAACATGTTGTCTACATACAACAACAAGACTATAAAATCATCTTTCTCAAACCTCTTGAAGTATGCACAAGGGTCTGCATTCAGTCTGCTGTATCCAAGGCTCATGATGAAGGAATCAAATCTCTTATACCAACACCTCGGCGCCTGCTTTAAACCATACAGAGGTTTGTTCAACCTGCAAACCAAGTTTTCTTTCCCTTTTTCTTCAAAACCTTTAGGTTGGAGCATATAAATTTCTTCTTCAAGATTTCCATGAAGAAATACTGTTTTCACATCTAACTGCTCAAGATGCAAGTCATATATAGCACACATTGCCAGAACTACTTGAATTGTAGTGAGTCGAACCACAGGAGAAAATTTCGTTAAAATCAATACCTTCTTTCTGAGCATATCCTTTTACCACCAATCTACTTGATCATCACCACTCCGCTTGATCTTGTAAACCCATTTGTTGCCAATAGGCTTTCTTTCTTGCAGTAGTGATACCAGCTCCCGTGTGTTATTCTTATTCAGAGCTTCAATTTCTTCCTGCATTGCTGTCATCTACTGAGATGCATCTAAACTAGTCATTGCTTCTTGAAGAGTTGATGGCTCTCCGTCCTCAGTTAAAAGACAGTATGCAATATTGCTCTCCATAATATAATCTGAGTGCTAGCTAGGTGCTCTTCTCATGCGAGTTGGTCTCTGAGCATTTGGAACATCATATTCAACTGGTACTCTCTCCTAGTGCTCTGGTGTAGCTTTAGAAGAATCATTTTGATCAACTTCCCTATCCACTTGTACTATTGTAGTTTCTGGATTCTCTGGTATAGTGCCAATATTTTCTGCTTGCTCTTGATCCTTATCTTCCATGAAGATAACATCCCTGCTGATAACAATCTTGTGTGCAGTGGGATCCCACAGATGATACCCCTTCACACCTTCAGTATACCTTAAGAAAATGCATCTTCTGGATTTTGGATCCAACTTTGTAGTTTCTTGGGCATTGAACATCATATAGGTCGGACTTCCAAATATATGAAGGTTGGAATAATCCACTGGTTTACCGGTCCACATCTCCATCGGTGTCTTCAACTCAATTGCAGTTGATGGAGCTCGATTCACCACATAACAGGCGTTATTGATTGCTTCTGCCCAGAATTTCTTATCTAAGCTTACAGTTCTCATCATCGCTCTTGTTCTTTCCAACAGAGTTCTATTCATCCGCTCTACTACTCCATTCTGTTCAGGAGTGTATGCCGTCGTGAACTACTTTTGATGCCTTCTTGGTTGCAGAATTCATCAAATTCTTTTCC
Organism: Erythroxylum roraimae; assembly: GCA_027568915.1. NCBI lineage: Eukaryota > Viridiplantae > Streptophyta > Magnoliopsida > Malpighiales > Erythroxylaceae > Erythroxylum > Erythroxylum roraimae. Next base: position 5,350,249 of record JAOSBL010000003.1, on the reverse strand, counting down.
AGTATATTCGCCTCCATTATCTGAGCGCAAACACCTGATAAAAACACCCAACATCTCCTGGAATAATCATCGATGAATGATACAAAGAAATTTGCTCCTCCTAGGGACGTAACTGGTG
>JAOSBL010000003.1:5302958-5317296 GCA_027568915.1 Erythroxylum roraimae | reverse complement strand
CTTGCACATGCATCTCATTGCTGACATCTACAGGAATGGCGGAGACCAGACCTTAGACGCCATTCCAGGGTTATCCACAATACTCATCGAGGACTTACCGCAGGAAGGTCTTTTGAGAGATCAAAGTTACCCTGATTCATCACCTGTTTTGTTTGCCATGGAACAAATGTCTGAGTGGTTGCCTACGAGAATGATTGAGCAACAATTTTTTAAAAAATATAAAAAATATTTAAACATTTTTAAATATTAGGCTATTTAATAAATTATTAAATATCCTAACTGTCTTTTACCATATGTCTCACTTAAATGTCTAATTTCTAACATAATGAGCTTCTCTCTCTGGTTTCTCCCGATGATTTCTTATCATTGAACTTTGGTAGAAAACTTTAACTCCTGAAGTAACAAGAGAAACTTTATAGCAATGGCTTCCAAAGAAAGAATGGTTCCAATAAACCCTTATTGATATTTCTTTCTTAGTTTAAGCATATGTTTTTATATGAAATTAATCATCATTAATTCTAAGACTTCGATTAATAATTGGTGACGGAAAATTAGAATAAAAATATAAATAGATATAAAATTCGTGATTATACATATTTAGTATATAATTATTAAAAATTAAATTAAATAAATTGATAAGTTTTTAGTATTTAGTATTACATATTAAGAATAGTAATGATAAATTTTTTATTTATATTTAATTATGATTTGGTTTTTTATAAATAATTAAAAAATATTTTATATTTTTATAAATATATAATAAAAATTATTACCAATAATTTAATATTTGAAGCTATTATAAATATTTTTATAAGAATAAAATTAAAGAAATAAAGAGAGAGAGAGATAATAATAAAGCAACATGAGAGGATAATTATTCTTACTATTTAATTTCAAGTTATGATCACGACTTTTATAAAAATTAAAAATAAAAAATCAAATTTATCATTCACTATTTTATTTATTTTTAATAACTAAATAGATAAACATTAATCAATCAAGATTTAAGACTTTCCTCTATTGATGACGTTTGAGCTGAAACCCAACCGTATTCAATGGGCCAGTCCGAGTTGACTGGGCATTAGCCGGGCACAAGTTCGAATTTTGTCATGAATACCGTACCGAATTTAGTCTTAGATTGAATTTTAGTAGCGTATTGTACCAGTTTTAGTTAATATCGAGTACTGTTTTTGGATAATTTTTTAAATTTATAAAATAATTTCTGAATTTTTTTAAAAATTACAAAACAATCCTGTTGGGTACCGTTACCGGAACCCAACTCTTTAGGTAATTTTAAGTTGGGAGAAAGAATCAAGCTTTGGGAAAATCGAGACTTCGGACAAGTTCCTAACATGGATTCGAGGTGGGTACCTAATTGATAAATTTTAAATTGGAAATTGGAGCTGCTTTGAATGATGTGTAAATGGAAAAAAAAAGACGCGATATTAGTTAAGCTATGAATCGTCTTCGGATCGAGAGTTGGGCTCCGATAACGGGTCCCAACAAATCCATTGTCATATTGTACAGTTGTATTGTATATTTTTAACCCTATCTCAAAAAATCATAATAATAAATAATAATCACAATTTTAAATTAATTTATAAGATTAATTTAATAATTATTAATAAATATAATTAAATTTAAAATATATTTTAAAAATATATAAATTTTAAATAAATTTTGATTTAATAATTAAAAATATATAAAATACATATTAGTTTTTAAATAATAATTTTTAAATTATTTATTTTAAAAAATAAAATATTTTTATTAATACTTTATTTATAGATATTATATCAAATATTAAAATAAAAATAATTTATTTTAAAGTTTTATTTAATTTATAATTATTATTAGTAATAAAATATTTATTATTATTTTCAAACAAAAATTAAAAATTTACAATAATTATAAAAGTTGAATTAAATAAAATAACTAATTAAAAGACTTTAAAAAAAAAAGGGGAAGAAGAGGTAAGAGGTAGGAGGAAGGGATGGAAATTTTAAAAATTTTTGAAAAATTTGCAAAAAAATTCCCCTATTTTTTAAAATTTTTGGTAACGATTAATATTTGAACTCGATATAATCAACTCTTTATTTCGTATTAGTTTTGATCCCATACCAACTAGTAAGACACGGTATTCAAAATTTTGGTTCAATTATAACCCAGCTCGAAGCATTACAGTTATAATAAAAGTGACATCATTATTTTAATTTGAAAAATAAAAATAGGTTAAATTTGGCCGAGTCAAATTTAGGTTCAAGTTCAAGTCCAACTGTCTTGAGTCAAATTGAGCTTGGACTTAACACAAATTGTCGGGCTGGGTTGTTTGTGTTGGGCTGGGTTCAGGCCTAGGCAGGGCCTTGACCATTACCATGCCTGCTTTCCACACCCTCCCAGTATCTCACCTCATTGTCAGCGGTTAACTAATATAGAAGGCCTAAACAGAATGAATCAGAGGCCCAGTCCAGTTTTGTTGTTTTATTTGGTTGGTCTGTGGGGGAACCATCGAACGGCCCTAGGAGAGCCACGTCATCCATCCACCCCATCAGAAACTTGACACTCTAAAAACAGCGCGGTTTCATTGGCGCTAAAACCAAAACCAAAAGTGTCTTTTCCCCCCCTCTATCTCTGCACTTAAAACTCCCAAATTTGCTTCTCCTAATTCTCTAGTTCTCCGTCTGTCTATTTTGAGGTTCGATACTTCCTGTAGGAGAGAAAATGGCAGGAGGAGTGAAATCGAACGCAGCGAAAGCCAGAAAGAGAGTGGAAGCTGACAATAATGATGATAATACTAATCAGAGCAATACCACTTCCATGGTTCGCGGCAAAGATGGCAGTGCTTTTACACGATGGTAAGCTACACTTCAGATTTCTTCTTTTTGTTGCTTAGAATAGTTAGTAAGAGTTAAGTTTTGAAATGGGTCTTGACTCTTGAGAGAAAAATGGTTGCAGTGAGGAGTGCGGGAAAGCAGTGGCGGTGGCTCTTATAAGCATGCATAGCTGTAGCCTGGATGCCAAGATCAAGATGAGTCTAGGTATGTGTCTTCGTTTTTCTTATATTCTCAATTCATGTACTCGTTGTTCCTCCATCTTTATTTAACTTAGTAACTGAGTGATTTTCTCTTTGTTTAGATGCCCAAGTTGTGGAGAAACCAACTCAAGTGAAGAAACCCGCTGCTGCTGCTGCTTCCGAGAGGTTAGTATCATTCCCAGTAATTTACAATGTGTTCCCAAAAAGATAACAATTTGACCTGTGGGTTTGTTATGCAGGAAGAAATCAACGTCCACGGAACCTAAAGCAAAGAAGCCTAAAAAGGAAAAGTCTAAGGGTGCTTCAAACAAGCCCAAGCGCCCTGCCACTGCCTTCTTTCTCTTCATGTAACTCTCTATCAATATCTCTTCCATTTTGTTTTTATTTACGATAGAGTGATCTCAATTTGGCTCAAGCTCTTCTTTGGATCTTCTGTTGTTGCATTTTTTTGTTTTAGTGTTTTTGGACATGTTTTTTATGTAGTTCAATATTTTGTTTTCTTGCTATATCAGGGATGATTTTAGGAAAACCTTTAAGGAGCAAAATCCTGGCTCTAAGGATGTCAAAAGGGTACTTACAATGCTTGATTATTCGTAGTTAGTATATTCATCTCCGCATTTTTGAGTCATGACATCTATGGCTTTTATCTGAATTTAGGTTGCAAAGGAAGGTGGTGAAAAATGGAAATCCATGACAGAAGAAGTAAGCCTTTGTTGTAAATCAACATTTGTTTCTTACAAAATAAATTATCCAATTATAGGCATACAATGAATTGAATAGACTTGTGTTAACCAAATGTCATGTCTGATTTCTATTAGGAGAAGAAGCCATATGTGGAGAAAGCTGCCGAGCTCAAGGCTGAGTATAACAAAGCTTTGGAGAGAAACACTGCTGAAAATGAAGATGTGAGAAGTTTGTTTGCAACATTATACTATTTATATTTTTTGGGTTTTGAATGTAGTTACAGGTAATTTAAGTCCTTAATTGACGTGATTTTTCATTGTAATTGCTCAGGGTGAAGTGGGGTCAACATCGGAAAAGGAAGATGCAGAGAAGGAAGATGCTGCTGCACAGGAGGGACAAGCATCAGATGAAGAGTAGATTACTTTTGATGTCTTCTTACTGGATGCGTTCTAGCATTGTAAATTTTGGATCTTTAGTTAGTGAAATCTCTTAAAGCTCGGTTTTGGAATCTCCATAGTAGGTGTGTTGTAAGTAAACTCTTTGAAAATGCTTGGAGCTATGTAGTCTCTCTACTTCCAAACAATTGTTACTGATTAATGTACTCGTGGATTTTAAATCTTTTACAAGTCTCAAAATCATGAGCAGCAATCTAAAGTTACTTTTATTTTCATTTCTTCAGCTTTAACTTTTAATACATTATGCTAGCTGACTAGGTCCATTGCTTCTTCAACACTGATGTATTGTATTATTGAGTAACAAAGACCTCTGTGATTTGGTTGAGAAGTATGTGCTGCTAGCTACTGAAAAAGAAAATAATTGAAAACATTGCGGTGTTGAATCAGGTTGCCATATGATGTATTTTGGGCGATTGAGTCAGCTTGTTGCTGGCCCATATACCCTTAATTCTTTGCTCTGCAAGGTGGCATAGGTTTGCCACATAAGCAAAGATTATGAGCATAAGCACTTGCAGGAAAGGCGTTGTAAGGTCTGCCTTGTGGGATCTCTCCACATAATCTGTTGGCCCTGAAGTTGGCATGCTTCAAGTTTTTGATACCCAACAAGCTAGTTGGGATTTTGCTTGTGAGACTGTTGATAGACAAGTCAATCCATTGCAGTCTGGTCAAGAGTCCCAGAGTATCCGGGATGCTTCCTGTTATGTGGTTCCTTGAAACATCAAAACTTTGCAGGTCTCTGAGGTTTGAGATTGAGTTGGGGATATGCCCTGTTATCTTGTTGCTTCCAATATTGAGCACGTTTAAGCTAAACCCTTTAGTGAACTCTGGAATTGTACCGGAAATTTGATTTTGCGATGCATCTAATTCCTCCAGTTGGCTGCTCCTGTTATTTAGAATCCTGGAGAGAAGTCCAGTGATCTGGTTTTTCTGGAGATGAAGAACAGTAATCCCGTCTGTCAATTTGATCTCTTGAAGATCGAACTTCAATTGGTTGTTGGAGAGCTTCACCTTTTTTAAATTGGACATGTTGTCGAAAAAACCAGAAATGCCACCTGTAAGAAGGTTGTCAGAGAGATCTATAGTATCCAAAGACTCAGGTCTTGCAAATCTGGGAAGTGTTCCGCGAAGTCCGGATCCTGCTAGATTAACTTCTGAAAATGCACCAGCTTTGATCCAATTCGGAATTGTCCCTAATGTTAGATTGTTGTACGACAGGTCTATGGAAATCAGAGATGGAAATACTTTACCTTGAAGAGCTGATATGGGTTGAGTGAACCTATTTCTGGATAAATCAAGGTACCAAAGCTTTGGTAATGTTGAAAGTGACAAGGGAATAAGTCCTGTAAGTTTATTTGAACCCAGAGAAAGATATTCAAGGGACTTGAGGCCACTGATTTGGTTTGGAAGTTTTCCTATCAGCTGGTTATTGTCCAACTGCAAATTTTGAAGTTGAGCCAACGTAAACATGGAACCTGGTATTTCACCCGACAGTCGATTATGGGACAGTTGAAGGAAGTTTAGGTTTGGAAAAAACTGGAGTATGTCAGGAATCAACCCAGTTAAAGAATTGAAGCTAAGATCAAGTGTTTGCAAGCTGCGGAAATTCTTGAAAGTGTTTGGAATTGGACCTGTCAAAAAGTTTCTGCCTAAGCCAAGAAGCTGAAGGTTCCTAAGGTTGCCAAGGCTTGGAGGAATGTTCCCTGTGAGATGGTTGCCAGTGAAAGAGAGGGTAACAAGATTGGAAAGATTTGCTAAACCAGAAGGAATGTTCCCTTGAAGAGAATTGTCTTCCAAAACCAATGCCTTGAGATGGGCCAGCTTTGAGAAGCTTTCAGGAATTGGACCTGTAATGTGCTGCATTCCAGTAATTTGCAGTGTCTCCAAGAAAGACAAGCTGCCTAGAGAAGGTGACAACATGCCAATCATGTAATAGTTACTGTCTCTTACATCTGCTTGCAAAACCAACTGAGTAACCCTCCCAGTGCCTGGGTTGCACTCAACCCCTTCCCAGTCTCCAGTACAGCAATCTCTCCCAACCCATGTGTACAGACTATCAGTAGTGTCTTTCTTTATGCTGGCTTTGAAACCAAGCAGAGCTTCCCTATCGGCTTCCGAGCAGATTGCAGAGAGCGACACATCAAGAATTGAATAGACCACCAAAAGCTTGAAAACCCACCTCAAAGACTGCATTTTGTGAAGTTGGTCTCGATCAGATGGAGTGAGTAAGCTCTAACAATAAGAAGAAGTATGAGACTGACACAGAAACTTTGAATATTTTGTAACACAAGTAAAAGTAACAAAAGAACATCTCATGCCTGGCTGTTTAATTCTATTCTATTCTATTCCTTCACGTATAAAGGAAGGTATAATGATTACGAAAGATGGCAGAGAAAGAGATCGAACTTATAATGTAGTTAGCTTTTCTCCTCTGTAAGAAACGGAACCGTGTTTCTCTTATTTATAGCAAAATCAAAAGAGTTCTGGAAAAACAGGGGGACTCGGTACATGTTCTTTCTTTAGGGATGTCTCTTTGATGGGGTGTTTCTGATTTCATATTGAAGAGATTCACATGGAAATTTGAGACCGTTTGATGGATCACGAGAATTCTAACTTGCAAATTTTGAACGTTGGAGCGCACTTTGATTCAAAACCTCATACTCACACTCATCTTTTAGTTGAAGCCAAATGATGACACATGTTTTGCTGTACTACACCATCCCCATGATCTTGCCCCTCTCTAATTATCATCATAACTTCTGGGATTGGATTGGACTGTCCTGAGCCATTTACTCACGGGTGAGGAGGCCTTACCAATTTGATAGTCACAAGCCAGTAGAAGACAAGCAAATTTTTTAGCCTGAAGAGGTCGAACTAGATAACCTTTTCACCTTCACATGTCAGGATAAGTACATTTTTAGCCTCTTGTATTTGAAGAGGCCCTGTTTTAAACTAAGTGCCTGTTTGGTTGAGTTTTTGAAGAGTAAATAAGGATCTTTTTTTACCGCAATTTTTTTTTAAAATGAGTGTTTAATCATAAAATAAAAAAGCTTTTTTTATTAGATATAGCTTTTTTGGTAACTAAAATACAACTTTTTAAGAAGCTCAAATTTAGAGTTTTAAAAAAAAGTGCTTTTTTCAAATCAATTAATAAGTCTATTTTTTAGTCTCTTTTATCATTATGTTTTACACATAATTCTCACAAACTCATCTTTACATTTATTTTGAGAATTATATAATATTATTTGACTTTTTTATATATTTTAATATTTATTTTTGATAATAGTTTTACTTGTGTTATAATCCATATAAAAGATTTCGTTAGATATATTTTGATTTATGTTTCATATGGTTTAAAATTATATAATAATTAATACATTATGCTTTGCATATTGTTTAATATGCTTTAAATAATATTTATATGCATAAATAATTTTTATTACAAAATAAAATATAGTTAAAATTAAAATTACTTTTTATTTTTATGTTACCAAACAGTCTACTGTATGAAGCTCTTTCAAAAAAGCTCTTTTTTAAATGACAGCCAAATAATCAACTGGCTTCTTAGAAAAATTCTTCTAAAAAAAGATCTACAGAAAAAAAAAACTTTACTAACAAAAGCTCTACTAGTATAATCCCAACTAAACAGAAGCTAAATAAATTATTTGACAAATTCAGTAATTAAAAGTAATTACAACAACAATATTCCGTAAAAGTCTCGTTAAAATGCAGAGTTTGAAGAAGTCTAGTAATATGCAGCTTTATCTCTACCTAATAGAAATACTGTTTTCGATAGATTCACATGTAATGCAAAATATTGATAATACAAAATATATTTCATATTAATGAAGATTTTCTCAAACGCTAAACAGATCTGCATTTCCTGTCACCACTGATTCGGATTCTAAGTGTCCTAAGGGGAAAAAAAATAGTAAAATTAGAAGAGAAAACAAAGCTTAAGAACTACTAATCACTCCATTATTCTCTGCTTAAGCATAGAGCAATTGACAATACCACATTCAAAGAAAACAAAGCTTAAGAGCTACTAATCACTCCATTATTCTCTGCTTAAGCATATAGCAATTGACAATACCACATTCAAAGTTGGTGGTTGTTCCACTTTTGTTACAGAAAGTTAAATCAACTTGTTCTTAACACTTGTAATCCACTAAAAGAAAACGTAAATAATGCTCAACTAACCAACATAATTCGATAAAACAATGTTTATCGTCAACCCATTACTCTTTCCCTTGGAACATCAAAATCCGAGCACTTGCACTCTTTAGTTTCAACCTAATCGTTCATTTTACATCACAATCAATAGCTATCAGGATTCAGGAGGAGTGGTCTAATTAGTGCTTAATAATTTAAAAGCTCTCATCATTATAAATCAGAAATACCTTAAATTTATAAATAAATTTAATAATTTATTTAAAATATAATTTATGAATTATTTTGTACAATTTAATAATTTATTAATACACTTTCAAATACGAATTCTTACCAAAAAATTATAAATTTTAGGTCAAAAATGTATTTTGTATCTCAAGGTTTACAGCATAATATAACTTAGAATCATAAAGTTTTGAAGTGTTTAAATTAAACATTAACGTTTTAAAGCGGTGAGAACAGATTTTAAATGAACAGAAAATTTAAGGAAGTTAGCTTAATGTCAATTTAATGTCATGTCAGCATTATTGTTATATTATTTAAGTAAAAATAACTCCAATGTGGCATAATTCATTTTTTTAATTAATCAAAAAGTGGATCCCATAGTTAACAACGAGGTTATTGTTTACATATTTAAGATAGTAAGTCTAACTTGTCATGTAACAATGAAGCTCATATTTACATATATTAGATAGTGAATTTTATAGAAAAAAACTACTTTTTATTTAAAAAATAAAAATAATATTACGTTATTATCAACGTAGAGTTTAACTAACAGAGAATTATTCCGTTAAAATTTAGACTAAATTTTATTATCTAAAAGGCATCAATCTCAAGAATACAAATTTACCGTTTTTTTTTATAAAAGTAACGGGGCCTAAGCCCAAAAAGGACTACATGTGTGTTACCCGAGGGAGAGCGAATCCAATTGAGTTTGCTAACAGTAAAGGCGAAATTTCATCCACGACTTCGTGAAATCATTGTACTCCTAATGGCAATTTGTAGCTGTAATTGGCTAACCAATCTGTGCAACGATTACCCTCTCAAAGTACATGGTGCACCCGCAACTCTCAATTCTGATAAAGGAGTTTTGTTTGGCATGCGATGAAACTATGTAGCCACGAGTTGATGTCGACAAAAGTGACTAATTTCTTGGCAAAAGTAAGATAGATGAGCATTAAAAAAGGAATGGTTCATATTGAATTTTGATATTTGTGTCTTACTCTTAACCAACACCATATAAATTCCCAAGATGGATTCAGTCATTTGTTTCCCCTAATCTTCAAAATTAGAAAGGGTACTAGCTAGGTCAGGTGGTCCAATTAATTTGATTTCCACTCAATTTTCCTTTTTTATTACCTTAAAAGTCTTCATGTTAGCCTCGTGACCGTTATGTGTCAATGGTAGAAATTAACTTTAGGCTGTAGTAAAAGTAAAATTTCAAACAAAGGTGATTACATAATTTTAACTTTATATCGTACTTAAAATCTTAATTGCGAAATTCTAAACGACATCGTGTATTGTCACGTGTTGAAAATAAAATTGTTTCTGAATTTGTAATTAAAGTTTTTAACAGGAGTTGATGATTGAGGAAGACGGGTGTATAAAATTAAGAATTATTGATAATTTTTAAAAGATAATAATTAGGAATGTTAAGAAAGATGATTGTTTTTAATAATAAGAAATTGGATTGGGCCCTTTGAAAATGACTAGTTAATCACAAGCTTAATTAAGGAATGGTGTAGACTCCTTGATTTTGTAGGGCCTAATGAGTCAAAAAGTACACAATTTCACAATGGAAGAAGGGGGGAAGGGAGGGGACGGATCCTCTGTCTCCTACCTGGTTCTATTGAATCTTAGTCATTTATTTATGTCGATCTTACATAAATAGATGGCTGAAATTCAATCAAATAGGATAGAAAACAAGATAAGGGACAAAGGATCCTGGCATGAAAAGGGAAGCATCAAACATGATGATTTTAACTGATGTGTATTTTAACTTATGTGTTGAGGACGAGGATGAGCATGAGCTGGATTGAATAGTCAAGACCGAACTGAAGTCTCTCTTCCTCGTGGGTTGTCTCTTCCAAAAGTAAGGCATCTCCTTAAAGCAGTGAATGAGAAATCCCCACTGTCCTATCTCTTTTTTTTTTCTTTTTTTTTTAAAATTCGTAAATAAGAAAATTAATATTTGAATTTTATCCTTTAAAATAAAAATAAATTATCAAATATGCGTAATATTTTATAAATCTTTAATACGAAAAGGAAATCACAATGTGAGTTTGTGACCACAAACCCTACCAAAACCTTAAAGTTAGGAATAAATGATAATTCAGTGCATGCGAAGCAATTGGTTAAAGGAAAAGTAAAAGAAGAATAGATAAGAGCAACCAAACAAAAAGAAAAAAGGAAGGAAGAAAGAAAGAACACACAAAGTAATATTGGAAATATTTAAAACTAATAATTTACACTAATTACTTGAATTATTAGTTGACTTGAATTTATAATTTTTTGAATAATTTATTTAAAAATATGTTATTTCATACTTTTAAATTTTTATTTTCATCGGAATAGGAAAATAATTAAGGCTCGATTTTTCAAATTGCTTTGAAATTACCACAGATGATGATACCAAACATTTTGTTAATTTAGGTTAAAATTATAAAAAAATTTGCATTTATAAGGTAGTTTGGAGTTAATCATGTTGCAAAAAATTCACTTCCTTTTACAAACCTATTCTGACTAGTTAAAAATAAAACTGCGTATTACTAGATCTCTTCAAACTCTGTGTGTTCAGCAAAATGCTACTCCGTGTTGCACAAAAAGAAAGACTCAAACATAAAAAAAATAAAAAAGTAAAAAGCAGATGATTTCTGCTTCTGGAACCAACTTCCAACCAATGTGTTACTTGTTTGTTAGACATATGTATAGAAATGGATAGAATTAGGTTGCTATGCCTATGATTGCGGAATATGATTGAGACTTTGAATAATCTTAAATTGGTGTCCGAGTCCCTACAAATTAAAAAGCTGAAGGACACTTTGGTTTATTATGGTCCTAAAATTTCTGAGGAACCCCTACACCTTGTCATATAATTGTCTAAGTACAACTACAGAGGAGGGTCCTACTCCTATACTCCAAAGTCCAAATGGCCTATCCGCAGCCAACGAATCACTATAATTATAACAACTTTCGCTAAAATGTAGAATTTGAAAAAAAAATTAATAATATATAACTTTATCCCTTTCTTAAATAATCCTGAACTTTTATTTAAGTCTAATTATAGGCTGAAAAATTAGGAATAAGAAATAAAAAATATTATTAACACAATACATGTTATCCTGTTATTATCAAGATATTGGTTCTTATTAGAATGTTATTTTTTATATTAATTTCTTTAATAATTATTTTATTTTGTTTCATAATTATTAAAAATTAATAATTTTATAAAATCATTGAGTTTTTATTAATTATTTATGAAATATAAATATTCTAATTAATTATATGCAAAATAAATTATATAATAACTAAAAATGAGTTATTTATTCAACATAACTTTTTTTTCCTGTGTTTCTTCTCAAGTGAAACTTTTTATTCTCGTTTCTTCTCTTGTTGGTAATCAACATATCTATCTAGGTCAGTTTTTATTGTTCTAATTTTTTTAATTTCTTTATTTTTCTTTTTGTGATAAATTTGTCTTTTTATTTTCTCCATTATTATTGTATACAAACATGCTCATTTTTTTAATCAATATTGCACATTAATTTATTTTATTTTAATGATTTTATATCATAAAATAAGTTCATTATGATTTTTAATTTTATTTTTATAAAAATTATACACAATTATTTAAAAATTAATAATTTTTTTAATCATTAAAATAATTTTAATTAATTATTTATTAAATACAAAATTTTTATTTATTAATAATAATATAAAATATTTAATTAATTATTTACAAAATTAATCACATAATAATTAAACATAAGTAAAAAAATTTCATTACCATTATTAATATTTGATACCAAATACTGGTATAACTATTAACTTCTATAATCTCATTCCTAATGCTTCCATACCAAATACGTATAATCAATAATTCAATTCCTATTTTAATTCTCACTTTTTATTTTTATTCTTTTTTTTTTCCTCTGATCCTTTCATTACTGGTTGCTAAATGAGAACTAAGTGTTTAAGATAGGTACAAAATAATCTCAATATGAGTTCAACATATAAAAAGCTTTGTAGCATTGTTAAAAATAATCTCAACTTTTCTTTTTCAAAATGTCTTTATGTACCTACAAATTAGGATTAAACAATCTTTAAAAACTAGGAATGAAATTAGGTTTTTATTGAAAGAATTGTCATGTATTAATTAATTCAAATGAGGGCGAATCTTAGAGCAACCAGTAAGGTAATTCTTTTGTAAAATGTAAAAGAAAGACTACGTACAATTGATTACTCTCATCCAACTCTCGCAAAATTAGGAATTTGCCCTTTTTATTAATTAATTCAAATTTAACCTTTTTTCAATTAGAGTGTTTTTTTCAATATTTAGGGGAGGAACCTACATTTATTTTTCCCAAAGCCATGATTTTTTTCTTAAATTACTAATATTACCCTAAACTTTTTATATTAGAAACACGTCTAAGACCTAAAAAAGACAGAAGTCACACGACAACGTTGAAAAGAAATGATAAGATGTACTATAATTATCCATCTTGGAATTATCTGTTTGAAACCGGGAATAGATTTGTTGTTCCCGAATTGTTGTGCCTGTTGTACCTGAATAAATCTCAGACATTTATTAAAATAAGTTGGATGGCTAAGATCTTAAAGACACAACGAGCACAACAATTCGGGAGCAGCAGATCTGCTCCCGTTTGAAACCAGTAGATTATAAGAACAAAAACAAGATGAATTCGTAGCTATATCAGAAGCTAAAAAATCATATCTTCGTGCAAACTAACAATTTATCATCAACCACATGTTTTTCAGAAGCTGATGCACATTCTGTCAATCTTTTGTGAACAATTTGTTTGTGTGTTAGATGCACATATATTCTTGTGTTAAGACATTGCTGATGGATAAAATTTCTACTGGGAGTAACTGATCCGCTGCTAAACAACCTCCTGAAATCAGATTACCTCAAACATGCACATACATTCTCTGTCAGTATTGTAACTAATGTTGCCTGGAAGAAATCGTAGGTTGTTGCCACTAGTTGACATTAAGGATATGTCGCAGTGAAGAAAGTATTGACTTGACAAGGCCCAAGTTAAAGGATACCCCAAGAAGTCTGAGCCTGACTTCTCCTTGGCGACAGTACGCTAGCCCAAGCAATCTAACCTGTCCAAGACATCCACTTATCCCAATGACTCGCCACTACAATATCACCCTCTGTATGGTTAGCGTCTTCAACAGGCAAGGACAGGACAAGACGGGATAGAAAAGGACAGAACAGAACAAGAATTGAAGACAGTGAGGTGTTTGGTTGCAGTGAACAGGACAGAAAAAATTGTCTTTGTCCTGAGGACAGAAAGGTGTTTGGTTACAGGGGACAGAACAAAAACCAATATTAATGACAAAAATGCCCTTGTAGTATAATAAGAAGAGTTGATGTAATTCATTTTTATTTTGTCATTGTATAAATATTTAATATACAATTTTTAATTATGTTATTAGCAACTTGTAACTGTAATAAAATTTCTATTAATATTATTATTATTTTGATTAATAATATTTATATATATTATTATTATGAAAACTATTGGTCCTATTTTGACTACTATTTGTTGATGTTATTCATTTTAGTATGATATTTGTTATACAAAATTAGTTGTGTTATTATAAGTTTTATTAATATTAATATTATTATTATCATACTTATTATTATTATTATTATTATTATTATTGTTATTATTAGTAAGATTTATTATAAATTATGTAATAAAAATAACAAGAATAATAATTAGTATTGAAAAGATTGTAATTGTTG
>JAOSBL010000003.1:5268824-5287424 GCA_027568915.1 Erythroxylum roraimae | reverse complement strand
ATCTTGATAGGAAGGAAACAAGATAACTACCAGAAGAGATAAAAGATAATTGCTATCCTAAGTTAAAGATAATACTAAACCAATGCTATCCTTAATCTGTAGATGAGATAAGATTATTACGCCTTGAATAAGACTGATCTATGAACGAGTCTGTAACAAATATGCTGAAGTCTGAATAGTTTAAAGGAAACAAGATAGAGATTTCAGGCCATGAGAGAATTATTAGTACAGAAATTCAGAAATAAGAAAAGCATCCAACACTCTTTCGTAATATGAAGTCATGCATATTCTATGCATTTCACCAAGGGTTCTTTTGGTTAAAGACATTATAAGCCCTCTTTAGAGAGAGGATGTACCTCCCACTCTGAAGTTGTCAAAGGGATAGTTGGATCAAGCATTGTAGTCAAAACATCCACAAAAGGTACTCCAGCAACAGCAGCCTTAAACAAGTCTGGCCTCATGTTAAGAACAGAACCAATGAGCAATCCCCCTGCACTTCTTCCTTCAATGCACAATCTTTCCTTTGAGCAGTACTTTTGTTGTATCAAAAACTCTGCACAAGCAATGAAATCTGTAAAAGTATTCTTTTTCTTCAAAAATTTCCCATTTTCATACCACTGTCTGCCCATTTCGCCACCTCCACGAATGTGAGCTATCGCAAATATAAAACCCCGATCTAGTAGAGACAGTCTCGATGCCTTGAATTCAGGATCTATACATATCTATTCATGAAACAAAAACTTAGGGGTGTTAACCAGTAAATACAACAGAAAGATGCAAGTGAGGAAAGAAATCTTGAACTTGCAGGAAACGGAAAAGAAAGGCACCCACACAGCGGATCTATGAATAACCATCAGCAATAAATTCAACTCATGATCAAATGATAACTTAAAAAGAAAAGGAGATTTTTATGACTTGCAGACAATACCATAACATAATAACATAGAGAAAGCACAACAGATGATATGAGCTTTTATTTTATAGACGGCACAGCAATGCACCATTGCAGTACCAGAACAATGATCAAATTTAGAAATTAAAGTTTTAATCACAAAAGTCATCACGATTCCTTCTGCCACTTCTTACAAACATGGCCACAGCATGCAGATCTGTACCATTACAAGAGCAGAAAAAATGTATTTCAGAACTCATTACCTCATATGAACCATATCCATAAAGTAGCATCGGATCAGTCCCATCAATTTTCACAAGTTCCTTTCTGTAGACAACAGATATAGGAATCATAGTGCCATCTGAAGCAGTCGCCCATTTCCTTTCAGTAACATACTTAGATGAATCAAAGCCTCCCAAGACCTGAATAAAATAAACAAAACAAAATAGATTTGATTGAGAAAAGCTAACGGTATCAACACAGTAACATAATGGGTTAACATAGAACTAGTTAAGTATCAGAGGAAGTGCATAACAACTGAAATGAACAATACAGACGCAATCATTTCCTCTAATGTACGTTCTGAATATTCAGTAAACAATCTGAACTTCTACTTTTCAAATTTTCCTATTTCAATCAACATACTCAAGTATTTAAGATTAAAGTCCTATTATTATTTGGAAAATTAAACAAAGGTTTTTCATTATCTACATTAGCTTTTATTAAAAATTTTAATATGGGTAGAGCGTAGAGTCCACTAACAAGAATTGGGCTTGGGTCAACCATTGTCAAAATGACTAGAATTAGTCATTTGGATAATTGGCCCTTACCACTTATAAACCCTTTAACATTTTCATGTTTAGTCAATATGGGATACTCTAACACTCCCCCTCAAGTGCAACTGCGACTGAACATCCAGTTGTTACTTGAAATAAACGCAGTGGTAACCGGACCCGGCCACTGGGACTGGACATCCAGACGGATAACTGGGAAATAAATAATCTAGACCAAACCTATTTTGATACCATATTAGAATTTTTAATATGGGTAGAGTGTAGAGTCCACTAACAAGAATTGGGCTTGAGTCAACCATTGTCAAAATGACTAGAACTAGTCATTTGGATAGTTAGCTCTTACCACTTATAAACCCTTTAACATTTTCATGTTTAGTCAATATGAGATACTCTAACAACTTTTATTCACCAACCCTTTGTTTCTGCCACATTAGAAGATAGTATTAGCAAACTAAAGTTCTAACTGAGAAGATTGAAAGAGTAAGACTAATAGTGAAAATAAAACATACGAAGGCTCGAAAATGGGGTGCTTTAACTTCGTATCGACCCAACCTGGTTATGAAAACAAGTTACTTTCTATATGTAGTGAAATGGTATGACTTAATTATATAGCATTAATAAATTTAGGTAATCATCTAAAATAAGGCATATACATATTATTTAAAGGTCATCCAGTTGATTGGATAATGAAATGAATAATCATATTTAAGAAGTAGTCACTTGTTATCTTACTGATTCAATCTTCTTTTGTACAGAAACACCTGAGTTCATATCATAATCGTACACAGATGATGGTGTCCGCAGTGAGCTATAAGAAAACCTCAAAATGCTGGAAGAAAACTCAGACGGTTTCAGATCTACAGAGTATACAGGATCAATGAAGTCAACAGTTTGACCATCTTTAAGCCTTGTAAGTGGCTCATCAATAGCTGGAAGGTGATAAACTGTTAATTTGGGCAAACCATTTTCACGCTCACTCACAACCAGGTGATCAGCAAAAAGTTGAATATCCTGAATTTTTATGCTGCACAAAACCACAATAGTTTAATACAAAACAAAAAATAATTGGATGGTGGACAGTTTACTGCACTAATCAGACACAAACATATAAAAAATAGCAGCAAATATAAATGATAATCAGGTTGTCCATGGAATGGTTTTGAGATGAATATCTAAGAATGGTTATAATTTGAAATAAATTGAATTTTAAGAAAAGACATAAAGAGAACCCAAATTTCATAAGAAGCAAATATCACCTTTCTCTATGAGGAATAAGAACAGTAATTGCAGAAGTATTATCCACAGGACAAGCCAACAGCTCTGAGTTGAAATACTGATTACTTCTCCTCTGAATAAAGAAATGATTTCCGCGATGACTGACTGATGTATCAATACCAACTTCACGAGGTGTCAAAACTTTAAGACCGTCATCAGGTGTTGAAATGTCAATATAAAAAACGAATCTTGTTGTCTTGCTTTCAGATCCAATAAACAAAAACTTTTCACTTTCTGATGCTTGAAGATCAAGAGAAAACATATCATCTTTTTCCTCGTAAAGGCAGGAGTCATTGGACTGGTCTGTTCCCAACTTATGCAACCACACCTGTTAAAGGAATCATAAATAGATCAATCTATGCACAAATATAAGGTTGAAAAGGTTTCTCAAACTCTCGACAAGGAAAAAGTACTTCAATCTCTGTACTGGTTCAACCCCAATACAAATCTCTTATATAGCCAATGGGGCCACTAGCCAGTTTCAAAGATCGAAGACATTAACATCAGAAAGGAGAGTTTAAAAAAGTAAAAGGATCCAAATCTTTTTCACACTAATTGATATGTTCAATTGTGAGAAAGTTTCTCAATATTTGGACTACCCTTAGTGTTGCTTAAGGCATGGTACAAATATGCATTGATGTAAAGGTCATTAGCATACATCCGATGAATGATCACCTTCTGAAGATTGTGCTAGTGCAAAACCAAACACTATCTTTAATATGCAAACCTAGAAAAGAAATTGATTAAAGCAGAGTCTGTAGAAATCAAGCTCAAAAGCTTCTGGTTCTTATCTCTTTCAAATGCTTCTGTTTCTTATCTCTTTCTTTCACCATAAAACTTTCTCCGTTGATGTTCAATTCTTGAGCTTGCTCTGGATAATATCAACCAATTCAAAGGTTTCTTGACTCCCATTCTGTCTCCTTGACTAAGGAGAAGCTCTTACATGCAAGTATTAGTAGTCATATTCTTTGGCTCCAGGAGCATGTTTCACTAAAGAAGAATGATCAATCATTGTTAACTTATGATAACCTACACCTTAGGCTTGAGAATTAAAAGATCTCTTGATATGGTATTAGAGCCTTTATGAGCGATGACAGGGTTCACATTGAAGTCACATTGCCCTTATTCATTCAGGATTTATGATTTATTGTCATTTGTGTTAGGCGGAATGTTAGATTAATTACTAGTAAAAATAAAGTGCTTCAATCATTAATTGACCGAAAAATCTGCTCCAATTTATTGGTTAGATTAACTGCTAGTAAAAATAAAGTGCTTCAGTCAGTAACCACCTCTTGAACGTGAAATATAAGAGAATTGAACAATACCTTGTCCGGCCGGAGGGTGTCATCCATTGTGATGTAAACCAAAGAATCATTCCCGGCCCACTCAAAATAAGATGTAGTGCCTGTTAGAGGCTTCCCAATAGGAGCACTAGTTTCCGCATCAATGACAAAAACATCATTGATTTCATTTCCTTTGGTATCTTCTACATAAGCAACCAGCTTATGATTTGGACTAGCCTAAGTAAAGAGAACAAACATATGAACAACCGTAGTACTCAATCCAAGAACATCAAAGTGAAAATTAACTGTTATTCACCTTCAAAGAAGCAACTGAGTAATATTCATATGATTCAGCCTTAAGATTTTCGTCCAAAATAACATGTTCAGGAGGATCATTTGGTCCTTCTGGCATTATATCATATACAGAAAGCGGAGCATCATGATTCGATACTTCTCGTCGGCAATGTTGGACATACTCTTTCCCCTCCAAGGTCCTTTTGTAATAGTAAAAAGGCCCTTTCCTTAGTGGGGCAGTTATGTCATCCTCCTTGATTCGTCCTTTTATTTCAGCAAAGAGTTGCTGCTCAAACTCCTTGGTTCCTAAGATGGTTATTTAGTAACAGAATCCAACGTAGACAAAGCGTTAAATCATAAATGCTGATCATATATGGAAACACACAAGTAAGGATTGTCAAATGGCAATGATCTTATGTTGATAGTGATTTGAATATAATATCGGTCCCAAATAACACATTTTGGTAATCACAGCTGAATCTTTAAACAGCCCAACTAAAAAAGATAAAAACTTTGCAATCAAAATGTGGCTTACCAGACATAACAAAATCGGTATAAGCATTCTCTTGACGGAGATAGGAAAGGACCTCCGGGTCCGAGCGAGAGTCATCGCGAAGCCAGTAGTAGTTATCGAGCCTGGAGTCGCCGAACAACTCCATGACATGCTTCACCTTCTTGGCCACCGGAGGCGAGGTGACGGGAGCCGTAGTTGAAGACATCTTACGGTGAGGAGTGAGTGCGGAGAGTGAAGGGAAGAAGAGAGATGGGAAACAAACGAGAGCTAGGCTTGTGTTGCGTCTTGCAATGCCAAATAAATTGCTTTTGCTACTCAGAAACAAATTGTTACCCTTTAGCATCTCTTGGTTTGCTTTTTATTCTTTAATTATAATTATAATTATTAATTTTGCGACAAGCTTCTGAGTAACAACGGGAACTTGGTTGGGACGACAATGACGAAGGAACGTTAGCGACGAAGGGGTTGGGTTGTACACTTGTGTTTGTTCCACATGGCCATTACCAATGAGATGGAGGCATTTTAGGCATTGCTTTTGTTCGCAATAATGGAATCAAAAACTTTTTTTCTTAGACTTGCTTCCAACGCAATAATGGAATAACAAACATTCTTGTTATAATTAACCCTTCCAATATCAAAAAGTTTTTTTTTTCATAATTAACCCTTTAAATTTTGATTCTATTATTTATCGTAATTGTTAACACTCAGTTGAATTCTACACAAATGTGAAGTTCAAAGTTGGATTCTATTATTGTTTTAAAAAATAAAAATTAGGAAGAATGATTTACGAATAAAATTTTAGATAAATTATTATAATTTTTAATTTTTAACAAAAATATTTCGATTGATGAATCACGTTCAAATATTATATTTGTGTATTGTATAAATTTTATTATTTAATAAATAAGATATAAAATATCTTAAAATAATTATGAAGTAAAACATATGAAATAGTGTATTACTATTTTATTATTTTTCATATTTTTAATTTATTAAATAATAAAATTTACGCATAACACAAATATAATATGTGATAGTTAAACGACTCAATTAGAGAATTAAGTCTCCCAAAAAGTCTATTAATTTAAGTCATTAACAAAACCTTTTAATCGTAGTATAAAGAATAAATATATTTTCGAAAAAAAAAAGAAAAAATATATAAAACTTACAAATGTCAAATACGTTATTTACAAATTATACGGTATTTATAAGTTATTATACATACGGATTTACTTGAAATACTCTCAAAGGTGGAGGACTACAGATTAATGTTAGGAGAATACGTAGAGCTCATACCATCTGCCTCCTTTCCATATTTCCCTACTTCAGCCAATTCTGCAAAATGCCAAACTCCTTTTTAACTTTATGACAAGCAAACTGCACGAGCTCCTTTTTTTTTTTTTCCAAGTCTCATCAATGTTATTATTACGATTCTTGCATCCAACAAGAAGATAACCAAGTTGTTTTTGACTCCAAGAATCAGGTTATAATGGAAACCCATACGTGAATAAACCCATACGTGAATCCCAGCAAGCAACAGTGATCATAACCATCAGTTTAATAAATTTTAAAAAAAAAGGCAAAGAACATTGAGAAGCAGACTAACTTTTCCAAATTTTGCATGACAAAGAACTTGAAGGAAGAATTATCTAATAAATAAACAACCCAAAAAGAAAACAAAAATGGCAACCCAGTATGCTACAGATCCCAGAATCAGCCTTTTAAATTGGATGGAGAATTGTCATTCCAAGCAAATCAAAGGTCCCCCACCTGTAAACATGTCTACATCGACGTATTCACCCTGGCTTCAATATGACAGCTCTTTCTCATTAACCAGTCAATACATCACAATTTTACAAATTGGCAATCATAAGAAATAAGGTACTCCGGTTCTGGGCCCCCTCATCTGATTGTTCTCCTCTGTTTCAGTGAAAAACTTCACTTCTCTCTCCTATGGCATCAGACAATATAATGCATGTGAAAAACTCGAGCAAATGGTAAAGTGGAATACAAGGGATGATTTTAGCTTTCGACCCAAATGATACAAACAGATACGAAATTGACATTTATTTGTCTAATTATTTCCCAAGGTATCATTATCCTCATACTGCCATCTAAACACCAAAAGCAGGTTTTGAGGCAAAATAAATTAGTATGAATATGCATCTCTTTTTTAAAACATATTTTTATGTCTCCGATTTATCTTCTACTTCTCTTTCTTCTTTTCTGGTTTTTCTAATCCATGCAAGTATATGAACTTTAGGCTTTGACAACAACAGTATGAAGAAATGTTTTTAAAACCAAAACAAAGTGAAGTGATTAGCGTATATGGGAAGATTTTTTTTTCCGCAGGATGCCCCCTATATTCAGATGGATATGAGGGTCTATGTAATTTATTTTGTCTCTTTTCTTCTGAGTACAAAGTTCTAAGATTACAGCTTCACAATTTCTATTTTAGCAGATTCTCTTTCCAACTGAGTAAATTCAGTTAACGTATACATTATCTATTTATCCAGCCCTACCTCCCAAAACAGTATCTAATGTTTCCCTCTCTTTTCCAAGAAAGCCAAATTAAATTGTTATCCTAGTTATTGATATTCCTAGGAGAAAGGACAAACTCAAGAACAGATGGCAGATCTAAGCTGCAATAACATAAAGGAGGACTCCTCACAGAGGTGAATCACTGGTTTCACCAGATCATAGTTAGGTGTGTTTAGGACATTAAATAGGCAAGTTTCTGATACTCACCATATTTTCATTGAAGCTCAATATGGAGGCCACATTCCCACAACGGTAACAATAATTTGGAGCTGACCACACCTACAATAGTTAAGGCTAGCATTAACATTTATTTCACAAATAAGTTTGGCCTCAACGAAAAACAGAAATAGCTCAAAATCTTACTGTTACTAAGCCTTTATCTTGAAACATGTACTTTAGACCCTCTTGTACAAGTTGATGTGCTCGACAAACCAGATCAAGATTGTTAATGTGATTGAACTGCAAGTACACAGAAATAAAATGGATATAAGAAGGCAAAAAACCAAGAGAATTATACCCTAATGAGATTTGTTAAGATTGTATTACCTCAGACGTGACTCTTGATCCAAAAAGCCAACCTGCTCCTCTGGGACTAACTGCCCATGTTTCAATATCTTCAGGATCACTCCACATCAGATCACAGAAAGGCCCTTCATGCGGAATTTCACAATTTCTTTCAATTACTCGTATCTGCCAAGTAATGGGAAACATTCATACCCCTTAATGGTAAAAAAATGCAGCATGATACTCATGGATGCATGTTAGGAGCCAATGTGCATTTATGTATCACTGACTATCTAGATCTACAAGCATCAAGTAGACTAATTGGCACAAGAAATTTTGCACAAGAAATTTCCTTGGAAAGAAATTACTTATATACAGCTTTAGAAAAGCAAACCAGAACCAAAATGCATCTGCTAGATGCAACTTTTTTTTCCCAGATATATCTAGCCTTATACTTTTGGAGCATAATATCCCGTCCTCTTTAGAAAATTAATAAAAATTTTCATACAAACAATGTATCTCTACATTCAATAATGAACAATCAGCATCCACAAATTCACAATTGTGTAATGGTGTTTCACAGTTGCCAAGACTCTCAAAATGTCATGTCTTTTCCCCTCAAACCTAGATGATGACATCCTAAATTATTTATCTGGCTAACCACCCATGCAGAGGGCTTTGAACCTAAATTATTTTCTTGAATATAAACAACACAAAGAAAATGAGGTAGGAAGTATTTCGTCAACTGTACATAGAAAGTCATATATAACCAAATAAAACCCATTGCTTATATCTCTCACTCCTTTCCTTACTAGCAACCTACCCACTTCCTGTCTGAGTAAGTGTTTATATGAACCTACCCAATTACAAGAGTCTATTTGAAAATGTCTTTAAAGACTTCAAATCAAACTCTTCAATTATCATAACCAAAAATGAAGAACTAGAATGCATTAGAAACTAAGGCAGACGTATAAAGCCAAGATTTAAACAACATAATACTGCATATACACAATTTTCTAGATGAATAGTAAACAAAAAGATCAAAAGAACACCTGATCAATTGTTCGAATATCA
This sequence comes from Erythroxylum roraimae, assembly GCA_027568915.1. Lineage (NCBI taxonomy): Eukaryota > Viridiplantae > Streptophyta > Magnoliopsida > Malpighiales > Erythroxylaceae > Erythroxylum > Erythroxylum roraimae. The sequence goes on along the minus strand of JAOSBL010000003.1, from coordinate 5,278,253 downwards.
GGAGAGAGACCTCCATGGACACAAAGTACCTACATAATGAATAAGAAAGATAGCATTCAAACTTAAGGGTGGCAAGCCAGGTGCAAAAGCAAGATAACATGCTTGACTAAGAACAAAATATCAAGAGGCGAATAAACGGAGAATGAGGAGCTTACCGTGCCATCTATGATTGCTGAAAGTGTCAAATAGTCAAAAACATCAGTACAGTACCGCCAAGCATTGGCATTTCCGTACTTCCTTTGGCACTCATCATAAAAACCATATACCTAAGAAACAATGCTGTTAAGATCAGAATTCGCACAAGTCTACAACAGAAAATATGAGACTGGGAAATCAAGTATAAATTGTGAATTCCAATGCCCTTAGAACCCTTACTGTTCAATGGTGCAACCTATGAAGAAAGCAGAGGAGTAATGCTTAGGCTGGCAGTACCTGAGTTAGTTGCCTGCTTTCATGATTTCCGCGCAAGAGTGTAATATTAGCAGGGTATCTGAAAACAGGAAGAAACAGAATAGTTAATCAACTCATCAACAGATGCTTATTAAATATATTTATAGTAAAAATCTCAACAAAATAGTAAGATGACAAGTAATTAATTATGACCAAATCTTGAAATTTGGAAAGACAATAAGATCTCGGAGTCGGAGAGAGTCCCAACAGAAAGAGTTATTTTACAGTTCACCTTGAACTATTGCAGTACCAGCATTTGATACCATAGTATGTATCATATGATTTCTTCAACATCATTTCCTAGATAAAGAAGGTCAGCATCTTTCCTAGAGATCAACTAAATTCTTTAACTCATTTCTTAAGTAATATGATGAATCTAATGAGTATCAGAAACCAATAGGGGATATACGTGTCACTTTCCTTCAAAGCATTGTACTGCATAACCTTATTTTTAACCTGGGAGATGTCTAGATATAAAAGGTTACTGTGATCCATTACATGAGTACCCTCCCCCCAACCAAATACACAAATAAAAGAGAACATCATGTACATACAGCATACGTGGTAAAAGGATCAAGAATGATGTCGAAGCTACATAGTCAAGCATGTTAAAGGGTGAAACTCATTTTACCACACACTTACACGCTCACAGAACATGTACAGATTGCATGAGTGGAATGGCCATAGCAGATACAAAAGAGAATATGTAGCAAGTTGGAATCAAATGATAGCGACTCAAAGGTATACCTTGCTTTAAGAAGCAAAAGAATAGTGAACACTTCAAGGCTGTTGTAACCTCGATCAACAAAATCCCCCTGAAATATTAGTTAAGCTCTCATAAAATTAGCAGTTGACTTATTAGGAAATTAGCAGTTGACTTATTAGGACTAAAATAGCTCTGGAAAAGGGAAGAATAAATTACCATAAATATATAATTTGTCTCAGGAACGTGACCTCCAGTCTGAAACAACTTCATTAGATCATGAAACTGGCCATGAATATCACCACAGACAGTCACCGGACTGTTAACAGGCTGCACATTGGACTCTTCAACAAGTATCTCTTTTACCTGTACCAGACAGAAAATTTGTAATGAATTAATCAAATCCCCGTCCAGGAACATGACCTTCCATGTTAGCATCCTTAATAATAATTAAATAAACACATATGCAATCCACACACATTTGGTTTTGGTACAAGAAGAGCACCGAGGAGCCATAATCATCTACAAGAAGAAAGAAAACAAAGTCTATAAATCAACAACACAATTAAAAGCTCTCACAAAACCAAAATTAACCATTCCAACCCAACTGTTTATAAGAAGGGAATGATTTTCCTCTTCTTCAAAGGATATTCTGCTCCTTCTACGTTAAGCGAAATGTAAAAGGATGATTCAATACGAAGGTTTCCTTCTTTTTTTTGTGCAAAATCAGAACCCAAGCCCATAGGCCACTTTCGGTTTGCATGTACTGATGCATACTTCAGAATGAGTCAATTTCCACACCATATCAAGTATTAGAATGTTTCATCTCCACACCCGTAATCAAAGCACTAGTTATGTGCATACACAGATAGCAAGAACGCACTGATATTCAAAACCCTAATAGCGATTATATCCCAAAAATGCGCTCATGAAAAACATGCATAACATAGATAACAGCTCAAATATAGGCTTATAAACGTAAAAATGAACAAGTAAACAATAAATGAGAACCCTAGAGCGAGAGAGAGATTTACGTATTCGCATAGAAGTTGAAGCTCGTCTTCCAACAGATGTTGACCTTCTTTAACCTTCACTATCCACTGATCCAAATCCATGTCTCTCTCTGTCACTCTAGATTTTGATTCAGTTTAAGTTTCAATTCGAACAAAAATCCTCCAATTACGAACAATAACAGAAAATCAAACAAAAACAGCTTTCCTTTTCCTTTCTCTGTTTTTCCCTCTTCACTTTTTCCCTACAGATCTGCAATTCTCGGTTTTATTTTTATTATTTTTATCTCTCATTTTTTAATTTTCTTTTTCTCTTCCAAACTCAAAATCAGACATAGTAAAAGAAAAGGTCTATCCCACTAAAAGCCAATTGATTTGGTTCGAATTGATTTCGATTTGAGTGGATTACACTCAATTTTTTTCAATTTGAACTTAACACCAATCAAAGGTTCAAGCTCTAATACCAAATTTATGAATTTCGTACCATACTAACTGAAAAATAATACAAGATTTAAACATATTTTACTAGTTAATGATATCGGCTTATTTCAATTTTTTTTGTTAATATTGGCCGGCATTTAAAAAATCGATTAAGTATTGATTAGTATTGTAAATTTAAAAAATTTTGAGGATTGAATTGTAAAAAAAACACTAAAAATCATAGAACTATTCGTTTTTCCCAATTCTCATCCCCTACCCCATCTCATCGCAACAGCTTGTCTCTTCCTCTCTGTCATGATATTGTCTCTCCAGTTCAGACTTCAGTCCATTCGGCGTAAGTGATAGCCTCAGCCATCGCCAATCGTTCCATCATCATTCATCAATTGCACCGTTATTCACCATTTGCCAGTCATGTGATCGCCATTTGCCAGTTATGTGATCGCCATTTGATAATGTGATTGCTTGTATTACAGGCTTGTGGACTTGTAGCGTATCATGTAGGGCTTGTGAATTATGAATATGTGATTGTGGAATAGTGGAATGGCAGTTTGAATAATTAGTTGAGTGTTTAGTGTTGTTTGAAAATTAGAATTAGTTATGTTATATGACTTTTATGATGATTAGGAACTGAAATTTTGAATTAAATTATTAATTTGAGGTTATTCATTTGTTGTCTAACATTTATAGTTGTGATCTTACTGTTGAATTATGTAATCACATAAAATGAGTGATGATTGTGAAAGTGTAGCAATCAATGTATACATTTGATGTTTGGGATTAAAAAAAAAAAACAGGAGTTATTGAGAAACTATTATTGACCTATTGCGTTATGTTGTTTTACACATCTTTATTTTAATATAAAGTTATTAAGTTAATTTTGATATATATATTCATTTAGTTTTGGAGATAAATGGAAGCAAATTCAAATACTTATAATAATACAACCACTTTAGGAAGATATAATGATCCAACTTGAACTCATGTTGGATTGGTTCCTAGAATGAAGAATCATATCATTCGTTTATATTGCAACTAGCATTTGAAAAGTGGAGAAATCATTAAATTAAAGAAACATTAGTTGGGTCAAAGGTGATATAAAGCTTTGTAAAAAATTGAGTCATAAAGTAAAATGACAAATAAAGACTTTGCTTGAAGAGTATCAACATGAGAAAGATAGGAGGCAAATATTAAATTACAAAAATTAGTAGTGGAATATTTTTTGTTGATGGTTAGGATGATGGTGGGGATACTGAAGGTGGTAGTATTCTTGGCCAATAAGAAGAGAATGTTACATCTGATATTAGGAAAAGAAGAAGACAGGTGTCTAATTTTTTTGTATCACGAACAATTCCTAAACTCAGCCTTCAATCATTAACGCCTTACAATATAGAGAAGCAGCTCATAATGTAGACATGATAATAGCTAGATGGTGGTATGGTTTAGGTATAACATTCAATGCTGCCCAATTTTATTATCATCAGCCTATGGTATATGATGTTACGGTCCAAGATACAAAGTTCTTTCAGTTGATGACTACAAAGGTAAACTTCTAGGTAGCTTTGTTTATGAGATAAAAAGTTATTTGGATGAAAGAAGAACGATTAGAGCTACTTTTGGGTGTCCAATTATATGAGATCGTTGGACAAATAGAAGAAAGGAACCTATTATTAATTTTTTTTGGTTTATTCTACAAAGGTGACAATGTTTTTGAAGTCTATTAATGCATCTAACCTTATTAGAAATGTCAATACTCTGTTTCAGATATTTGATGAAGTTGTGAATGAAGTCAGGTCACAAAATATTGTTCAGTTTATTACTGACAATGATTCTACCTATAAAACAGTTAGAAGAAGATTACAAAGTAGGTATAATTCTTTTTATTGAACTCCTTGTGCTGCACATTGTATTGACCTGATGTTGAAAATATAGGAGATGTTATATATTATCCTATTATTGATGAGATTATACATAAAACAAAAAAGTGACCAAGTTTATTTACAATCATGCATGAGTCCTGAATTTAATAAAAAGGGATTTCACAAATGGTAAGAATTTGTATCATCATGCTATTATAAGATTTACAACTAATTTCTTATCACTTTAGTGTTTTATTTTGGTGAAGAAGGAGTTTATGCAAATATTTACAAGTGATAAATGGATTGCATTTCAGCAAGTTAGGTCTAACATTGGATCAGAGGTTTTTAGAATTATAACTGAAGATATTGAATATTGGTCCTAATGTCAATTTGTCACTCGAGTTTGTGAGCCTTGAGTGAGAGTACTTCGTTTAGCTGATAGTGATAAAAAAGTAATAATAGGTTATTTTTATGATGTCATGGAGAGGGAAAAGAAAGCAATATTGTTTACAGCTAGGACATTTTTAATCCTAGTATCTATTTTAGACAAAGTTTTACAAAAAAAAGCTGAAATTAATAAGAGAATGATATTAACTATTACAACTATTATTTGCCCATGAGATGATGTAAGATCTCTTAAGCTCGCAAATGAAGATTTATAAGGATGCTTCTGGTGATTTTGAGATGCTTATTTCTATTCGTCAAAAAGAAAACTTAATCTAGGTATATATATATTTTATTTTTGTTAGTTGTTGAAAATCAATCATTACTTTATTTTATTTATAATGTTACTTTTATTGTCTTAAGTTTGCTTGGGAGGACCAATTTAGAAGTGATGTTTTTGCAATCCATATTCTAAGTCAATGTTTGAGTGCAATAGGGTGTGAAAGAATTGAAACACAATTGAATTCATCTATCTGAAGGAAAGGAATAAATCGGAACATTAGAGATTGAACGAATTAGTTTTTGTTCGATACAATTTAAAGCTTTGAGAAAGATATGTTATTATCATTATTAAGTTTGATATAATTTCTTGTAATTTCTTAATAATTTAATGTTATTTATTTACTAGGACTCTTAATAAAATAAGTAGTTTTGTGAATCCAATTTGCCTTAACCATATCCATCTTTTGGCATATTGGGTTCCTGAGGAACTAGGGTTAATAGATATGAGTGACTTGGAAGATAATATTGGATGAGAATGATGCAATAAATTTGAATGATGGTAATGATGAGGCTTCACTCAATGATGATGGTTTTGTATTAAATGAAAATTAAAATCAATGAGATTTGAACAAATATTCAATTGAATAAAGTTCCAGATTTTCATTTATCCTCTTATTTTAGTTTCACTTATATTTTATGTATATATTAAAATCCATATATACAAGGTAAATATAATTGAAAATGTTTTTGCTTAAGGTTTCACTTATAATTAGTTATTTCCTCGACACGAACTCTTGTTGTAAGTTGTAATACTTAGAGAGTCATGGATATTTATTGTTCTTTTATTCGATGTTTTGATGTAATATTATTTATTGTATGATTAAATTGTAACACTCTAAGTACTATTGTCCTTAAATTTTATATTTGTATTATCTTTTTTATATTAATTGTGGTGATTATTTATATATCAAATATGTGAAAAGCAATATTAATATAAATTAATAGATTGTTATTGTTTCAAAATTCTATTATTATTATTTTTAGAGACAAGTTTGATGTAAAATTATAAATTATACAATACATTATATTAAGGGACTATTTTGCAATTTAAAAAGAATTCAGGGATTATTTTGTAAATTTAAAAATTATCCAAAATGGTATTCGCTATTGACGACACCAATATGATACCGTACTATAACTAAATCTAATACTGGTGCTAGGACGAAATTTATAACACTGTCTATGACCCAAAACCCAATCTTCTCTTATAACACAAATCAATGTTATTTTGTTATCCAAAAAATGAAACAAAATAATATTATGTTATGTATAAAAACCAAAAAGTGTAGCTACGTTAACCAATCATAGCTCTCTCTCGTCTCTCAATCTTTGTCTAGTCTCTCAAAAACTCCTGTTAACTTTCAAATCTCAATCTCAATTTCTCATTATCATTACACAATTTCATGCTTCGCTTATCATTTATGACAATTATTCCTAAAATATATCTCTCTTTCTTCTCCTCTTCCTACGATATGTACATATGTTGAAATGTATTTGTCAATTTTAGGGTTTTGACTTCCTTAGTCTCATTTTGTTCATCTATGAACGAAAATTCTAGTGATTTATTTTATGACTTTGTTGTTCATTCTTTATGATTTCATTTTTTTAACAAAAGAAGTATAACACAAAACATGATTTAAAGAAGTTATGATATAGTTTAAGGTCAAAGTGTGCTTTATGCTTTAACATTTTCATTAAAATATAAGTTAAACCATAACTATTCAAAAAATTCAAAATAAACTCTAATGTTTTAAAAATGTTTATAATGAACTTTAGTGAAGAAAGATTTAAATACAATTAAGTTTTCACTTGTTAAATGTCACATCATCATTGTCGTGACACATTCATTATTTATAATCAATATGTAAGACCCATTGTCATATATTTACCATGTGCCAATGTGAGCCCAATTGTCTAATTTATTAAATTAATATAGTTTCTAATTTAAATTCTTAACAAAACTTAATTATCACAAATAATCTCATCATATACTTTGCCTAACCAAAATTTTGAATCTAATGCTCTTTAAGTCTAATGAACCCTAATCCCTAATTTCTCCTAATATTCACAAGCTTGCTTAAAGTTTTGGATATGTGACTTTCCATTTGGACTTATAGATTTTGCATCCAATAAGTGATATAAGAAATAAGAGTTATTTTAAAGCTAATAGGACTAAAGATGTATGGTTATGATGTTAGAATTCAAGGCCTCTTTAGCAATGCCTATTAAATCTTTTGAGAGATCAATGCTAACTTTGCCTTAGTTATCTTCCACTTCGTGGCGTATTATATTTTGAAAGATTATGGTTAGCATGCTCTGTATGATCGAGTAGTTGTTGCTTCCTAACATGTATCAACAAATGCTTACCATTGACAGCTCATGACATAGACGGAGAGGATCAAATGATGATTTGATTATTTTTCATTAAAGAAGAAAAGGAGAGAAGAACAGAAGAAGAGAGAAGAATCTAAAAAACGGATCGGAGAGAAGATAAATAATTATACAAAAGAGAGAGAAGCAAAATACTTATTCATATTTCTTAACCTGTGAAAATGGTTAGAGAGATCTTTTATGCTCCTTTTATAGAGATAACTTGTATACATAAGGAACGAGGTGCTTATCACGAGTGTCACTGATTCGCTTACAATCCAAGGAACCAACCTTTGTCTTTGACCCACCAATCCTTTGTTCGTCATACATCTCTATTAACCATGGCCTAATCTTCTTCTCCTCATATGATAATGACAATGAGAACTATTTAAAGTTTATATAAATGGTTTACGATGTAGTTAGTTTTGTAAGTAGCGTAATTAAGGTAGTGACAACCTTGGGTGGAGGTACTCTTGTCTAGGTCTTTTTTAGTATGTATTTCTATCTTATCTTTTATTGTCAATCTTGTACATATTCTGTATGTATCTTTTTAATGAATATGTTTGCACATTTATTTACAATTTTGTAATATCTTCATACCGCATTGTATATGGGTTTATCAGAAATAACCTCTCTATTAGTAAGGGTAAGGTTGCATATTATCAGACCTCCCCAAATCTCGCGACTCAGCGAGATTTCAACTAAGCATTGTTGATGATGATGATAAATGGTTTTTGGCGAGAGATGAAACATTTACCCCTTGCTTGCAAAATTTAGGATTTTCTCCAAATGTTGTGAGTTAGTACTGAGAGTAGGATAAGTGTTTTATATAGATAGTATATTGTCTCACCTATTTTGAATTTGCTTAATGTCTTTTAAAAATGGAGAATATAACAACAATATTTGACTTATGATGAATTTGGAGAAGATCATGAGCTAAGTCAATTAAGATTAGACCAGTATTGTAACCCATCCTAAAATGATCGAAGCTTATTGCTTTAAAGCTTATACTTGTTAATGACCATAAAGGATAGAGATGGAGTAGGAGGGAAGAGATTGTAGTTAGTGACAAGAACATCTACATCTTTAGGTTTAACCATATTTTCTTGAAAAGAGAATCCATAGCAGAGAAGATTACAAATTGTAGCTTCAGCTCTCGCAGCCTCCATAATTGGTTTTGGAGGGATGTAATGAATTGTAAAGGGCAAGCAAGTTTCTTATCCAAGATTGGACCTTTTAAGAATTAAGAGAAATTAGAGATTATGGTTCATTATATTTAGAGAATGTTAAATTATGAATTTTAGATAAAAAAAAAGGATATAATTAAGTTATTTAAGTTAATTAAGATGTATTGTAACTAAGTTCAGTTAATTTTTTTTAGATTTTAATTTTGAAAACTAAATTAATTTGATATATTAGACAACTAGGCTCATATTGTCACAAAACATACATGTGATAATGGGTCCTACATATTAATCAGAAAATAATTACTAAAGTGGCACCTAACAAATGGAAACTTAACCTTGTTTAAATTTTTATCTACCTAAGGTTCATTTTAAACGTTCTAAAAATATTAGGAAATGCTCTAAAATGTTAGAGTTTAATTTATACTTTGATGAAAACGTTGGGATTAAAGTGTACTTTTAGCCTATAGTTTAAAGCATGTTATAACTTCTTTTTTATATTATGTCAATAATGAGAAATTAAGTTCATTCTTTGAAGCATGTTGACTTTTACTGGTATAATATATGTAATAAGTGTTGTCGTTGATTTGTATAGACTGATATTGTAATAGGTTTGGTTCAGCCGGATTCTGACTGAACGGAACGTTGCCGTTTGGATCCATATGTGGATTGCTTGTTGTGTTGATCTT
>JAOSBL010000003.1:5196979-5223718 GCA_027568915.1 Erythroxylum roraimae | reverse complement strand
ACAAAACCATATCAGAATCCTCCACCAAAATTAGTTGCTTCTTTCATTGAACCGAAGAGCACTCATTAAGACTGCATTAGTGCCAAAGGTTGTGCCTGCAGCGTAATTGGTCCATCTTGGTAGATAACTCTATCAAGGGCCTTGACAGGTCATAAATTTGAATCTCTAAAAATTCACAATGAGACTTCGTATTAGTCGGCAACAATGATAATTCATAATCGTACTGACATTGTATTTAATTTTGATATAATACAATATTAGTATCGGTAAATATTAAATACTAAAAATTATATAATAGTTCATAATTATTTTAAATTTGTATAATTTTAATTTTTCATCAACTATGTATTCAAAAATTATAATAGTATAAATTTAAAATAACAACAATTTCTTTATTTTTATTAATATTACTTTTCACATATAAATAAAACTACAACTAATATAAGAAAAATATCATTTAATCTTATATATATATACAACTAAAGAATAATAAAATGTACTTATAAGCGTTTGCTAAAGATAAGTTGATTTTTTCGATTTGCACAAGTATAGTCTAAGAAGAGTAGACGATAGCCATAAATAGATGTCTAAATGGACTTGTAATTATTTTACGTGATGGAAACATATACTGTTCTGTGCATCACGGAGTTAAATCGGAGTCGACGGTACTCCGCGGATAAGATTCAATAACAAATAATTTCAACTTCAACAACAACGATGCAGTAGAAAGTTCGCTAATGCATGAAGTTTAGAAAAGTACACTAATACACAGATTTACTTCGAACTAATAGAGAAGTTTTTTTTATAGACCTACAAAAAAAAAGTATTAAAAACTATTTAAAGGGAAAAATAATTGTCAAATACATAAACAAATAATCGTATAAATAAATTAAAATAAAAATAAAAGTAAATAAATAAATTCAAAATTAAAATAAATATTAAAGTAAGTAAATAAATAAGTAAACAAGAAAGAAAACAAATAAGTAAATAAACCAAAACATGCAATTGAAAGAGAAGCAAAAAAATAAACTAAAGGGCAAATATTACCAACGAAGGTATTCAAGATAATTACAAGACATAAGAAATGAAGGAAAAGAAAAGAAAAGGGTTCAAAAGGCTTACGAAAAGAGAATGATCTCTTTATGAAAAGAAAAATGACCTTTCAATGTAAGATCCTCTACCTATATCCTAATTCGTCAAAGTTTTTATTAAAGGTCAAGTCTTCGTAAACTCTGGTAGGGCCATATCATACCTGATCACCTCCTCCCCTATCATCAATTCTTCCTAGTTCTTCCTCTTCTTTTCTTATAGTCCCTAAATACAATCTTCTTACATCTTATTACTAGGGTGTCAGGAAATCTCCTTTTATCATCTCCGACTTAAACCTTGTCTCCCTTAACTTACCATCAATTCTAGTCCCCCTAACTTATCTCTTACTACTACATTCTTGACCTTATCTCTTCTTGTAAAGTTGCACATTTAACGGAGCATCCTTATATATGCTACCGTTAACTTATTAATATGCACCTCTTTGATAGCCAACACTCTGTCTCATAGAGCATAGTCGGTCTAATTGTTAAACGGTTGAATTAACCTTTTAGCTTGAGTGGTATCTTTATGTTACATAAACTAATGATATGCCCCTTTATTTAACTCACCCGGATTTGCTAAGGTGAGCTATATCTCATTGCTTTATATGATGAATCCAAGGTACTTAAAACAATATTTTTGTTATATAATTTCTAAAATCTTTATCTCCACATCTGGTACAACCCTATAGCCTAAAAAATTACAGTCTATGTACTAAGTCGTAGTCCTACTCAACTTAAAGTCCTTCAACTTAATTGTTTGCCTCCAAAGTTCTAGCTTGACATTAACATCCTCTTTTGTTTCATCCATTAAAACAATGTCATCAGCAAACAACAAACTCCAAGGCACATTCTTTTGGATATTCTTGGTGAGTCCATCCATAACTATTGTAAATAGGAAGGAGCTCCACAAGGATCTTTAATATAATCTGATATCGATATAAAAATACACTTTGTTTCCTCCTGTCTTCCTTATTTTAGTCTTAACACCTTTATACATATCCCAAATAACCCTTATGTATGTCATCCTCCATATAACTTCCCTAGGTATCTTATCATAAGTCTTCTCTAAGTCAATGAAAACTATGTGTAGGTCCATCTATTTGTCCCTATAATATTTCATCAATCATTTAAGGAGGTGTAAAGTTTTTGTTGTAGACCTCCCTGGCATAAAACCAAATTAGTTCTCCGAGATAGGTTCACCTTTTCTCACTCTTTTCTTAGTTACCCTCTCTCATAACTTCGTAGTGTGACTGAGTAGCTTGATGTCTCCATAGTTGTTAAAACTTTAGATATCCCTTTTATTCTTGTCGAGAGCTTAGTATGCTAAGTTTTCACTCATCTGACGTTTTCACAGAATTGAGGATCACATTAAAAAACTTAGTTAACCAAGTAAGACTCTCTTCTCCTAAGCTCTTCTGGACCTCTATAGGTAACTCTTCAGGTCCTATTGCCCTTCCACTCTTTATCTTCCTAAAAGCTCATTTAATTTCTTCCCTTATGATCTACCGATAACAAGTGACGTTATGATAATTATCAGAAGTACTAAGATCACCTAAAGGAAAATATGTCATCTCCGCCTTCATTAAAAAGCTATAGAAGTATCTTTTTCATTTTCTCTTGATATCATTTTCATCCACAAACACCCGTTCTGCTTCATCATTTATATAACAAACTTGATCCAAGTCCCTCACTTTTCGCTCCCTAGCTCTCACTAACTTAATTTATCCTTTTCTCCATCTTTATTTTCCAAACATTGATATAAGTTCTCGCAGGCTCAATGTTTTATAATAAAACCATATCAAAGAGCAAAATTAGTTGATTCTTTAATTGATTTTCAATACTCTAGTTGTTCATTCCAAGCCCAGTCGAGATGTTAAAGACTGCAATATAAATCATGCAAGACACAACCTTTGGCTCTTTGGTTTAGTTGGTAGAGAACTTTCTAAAGGGCCTTAAGAAATTTTTTTAGTAATTCACTCGTAGATCACCTCAAATTAGTTAAATATCTGAACTTGAAACTTGAATTTTAATCTTTATCAAATTGAATGTTTAGGGGAAATTGAACTTAAAACTAATTTATCAATCCTACTAAACAATACACGTAAACAATAAGTCAAATAAACACATTATAAAGAAAATGATACGAGCCAACAAATTGTAATCTTTTTAGATTCAACAAAATTAAGGTCTTGTTTCCTATAAAACTCTTCCAAGCTTAGTTGCTCCTCCTTTTTAATTCAACATTTTCGATCTGTTAGCTTATGTTTTGAAACCAAAAATTCCAATTCAATGCTACTTAATTGGATTTTTCATCTTTAACATCTTAACAAGGTCATAGATATTGACACAATCCATATTTCAAAGTTATACCTAATGGATAAAACTGCTGATAAGATCATTATATATTCTAGAAACAGTAACGTGGTCAAATCATATTATGATGTAATAGAAAAATATAACATCTTGAGAACTTATTAGCCACTATATATGTTAAGATAATGGCCTACAAAACATTTTAAAATTCTGCAAATTAGAAGATTGATTAAACATTGTGGGACAAAAATAATGGATATTTTTTACTTTTCCCATAAAGTTGGACAACATTTAATTGCAATTTTCAATTTTTTAATAACTTATCAATTAAGTTACGTAATTTGATCTGGATAAAGATAATAAAGTAGCCCAATAAATGATTTACATCAATGGGTTGAAGTCTAAGTGAAAAAAGATCCCGATTAGTGTGGACTGGACCTATATCGGGCCTGTGATGGGGAAGCCTGATATGAAAGTTATATATAAAGGTTAAGGTCCAGTTGCTCATATCATGCATAAGCATAAGGATTCTCTGACTCGTTAAGAGAGTTTACGTTTTGAGAAAATTGTAGAAAGATATTGACCGCGGCCCGGTGAGTAGTTCCCGTGAAGACGGAAATGGATTCACACTCGTTTCAGCTTCGAAAAGCTCGTTTGAAGTTATGGAATCGAAATTAGGTATTTTCTGCATTTCTTCGTTTATTTCCCTTTTACATTCGATCCGGGATAAGTAACTAAGGTATCGTTACATGTTACAAAGAAAACATTAGAATGGGGTTTCTCATTCTCCTCAGCTTTTAATAGTCCAAGGAATTCTCACCATTTTCTTCTTTGTTCCCTAAACCAAAATGCACAAGAAAACTGAGGAGACTGACATTGATCAATCGAAATAGCTCTCTTTTAGGATAGAAATCCAAGCATGTCAATGTCAACTTCTTGAGTTACAATCCCTAGCAACCGTGACTCACAAAGCCTCCTTAAGATCAAAGGTTTTTACCATGCCTCTAGCACTGTCATAATCATTTAGGCCAACCAGCGTTTTCTTCAGACAACGGGCAAATGCACCAATCTCAGTTCCCGAGACTTTTGCCATTCATTTTTTTCCTAGTGTCCTCCCTAGTATGATAACATAATGTACCAAAGGTTGCAACTTGTGACTGCACAATAGAAAAAGGATTTATTGATATGTTGGGGGAATAAGAAACACACAAGCCACGTCTCGGCGCGTGTAACACACACGCTAGCATAGGTGGGCGTGTCTGCGCATCATCACGCTTGCGTTACACGCTCCAGAAGTGTCTGACGCTGGTGCGTGTCAGACATGCGCCTATTGCGCAGTTGCATGGCTGACGTCAGTACGAAATTGCTACAGTAAATAAGAAACAAAATTTTCATATTTCCTGTAAAGGTACCCGGGGTGTTTTGGGTCAATTTCTAGGTCTGGGAAATTTTTAAAGTGAAAATTTTCATTTTTTTGGATTTATTACATTAGTAATAAATTAAAGTTTAACTTTAGAAAAGGAATTAAGATGTTCTGAATCCAATTTCGAGTGAATTTTCATGCTTCAGACATCACATAAGGGAGATACTTCAAGGTTTCATGTCTCGCGTCTCATGTTCAGCATTCAAGATTGTGTGATAATTACTCGGAAAAGGTTTTAAGACATTTTGAAGCCATTTTTGAGTGAATTTTCGTGCAACGAATTTTCCATAAGGGAGATACATGAAATTCTAGTGTCTCGGGTGTTCGGTTCGGTGTCCAGTGACGCACGATAGTCGCTTTAATGAGATTTTTCCTTTATGAAAGTCTCAAATAAAGTTTTCAGAGAATGTCTTTAGCACGAGTGTGTGACAATGAGACTGTGCATTTGGGTTTTTGCATTTATTGATGTTACATTGTCACATACCATATGCCCATAAAGAATGTGAGGATAAAATAAAGATGTATCCCTTATGTTTGTGGACTTTTTGAGTGTTGATGAGGATGTAGTCACCACAGTGGTCTTTCAAGTTAGTATTTTGAATTGTTCTACTTGCATGTTGGGGATGTCTCTGGCCTCATGTTTGGTTATTTTGCCCACAGGTGTTGGCCTTACATGAGATTTTGAGATGAGCATAAAGGCATTAGATAGAAGAAAGTCATTGTTTGAATGATTTATTCACCCACAGGTGGTAGTGTCGTGAGAGTTGATGGTTTGTATTCTGATCGCTTTTGTGTGGAGGTCTAGTTACATATATTATGCATTCAGCCCACAAGTGTTTCATAATACGTGTGATTGAATTCTCAGTAAATGGCTTTAAGTATCGTTGTTATCCTACATTTGTGTTGATTTAAACATTGTTACTTTGTAGTCACCTTTTTGATCAACAATATCAGTGTCACTATTGAAACCTTGACCAGTTTCAATACAAAGATATGAACAGAGGATATATTGAATGCTATGGATGTAGCTAAAGTTGATATGGCCATACGGACAAATAGGTCATCTCCACCTACATCCATGAGCTCGAGAGCTCATAAAATAGCCTATGCAGCCTGGGATCGGTCTAACAAATTATATCTTATGACCATTAAGAGATCCGTTCCTAATCATCTACGTAGTGACTTCCGAACACAGACATAGTGAAGGAGTTTCTTGGTAATATCTCCCAGAGGTACACAGTCTCACCTGATGTTGAGACAAGTGCCTTAATGAAAGAATTATTCTCTATGAGGTATACGGGAGAAGGGAAAGTAATGGTGTACATATTAAGAATGGTAAATCATCACAGTAAATTGAAGACGCTAAACATTCCTCTTCCTGATGTCTTTATAATTCACTAGACTCTAAACACACTCCCTCCAGAGTTTAGTAATTTAGTAATGACATATTATTCGCGGGATAACGAATGAAAATTCAATGCTTTGATTTCCCATTATGTTGCTGAGGAGGAGAAATTCAAGCTTGTTACTCTTACAGGCCTCGAAGCAACTAAAGAGAAGGCAAAAATGAAGCCCGCTAAGTTCAAAGGTAGAAAGTCTAAATCTTCTCTACATGTTGATGCTGGTCAATTTACTGCTGGTAAAGGTCTGCATGACATAAAGAGGCCAACAATATAAGGTCTAGAAGGAAAGATTGTGACCATCAAGGGATCATATCCAGGATAGAGCCAAATAAAGGGAAGGAAAAACTGATGGTTCATAGCAATGAAGAAGCGAATATAATATCTATGGGGAATGTATGTACTGAACCTTGTTGCAAGGTTTATTTGGGTTTTACACGACACATTTTACATGTGATCTTTGCATCAATTTTGGACAAAGAAGGTTGACATTTTGTATTTAATGCTTCTATTGTACAGTTGTTGTTTAATGCAAAACATAATGGTATAACTTTCTTATCATATAGTTTGTATAAAATGGGTCTTACTTCGAATTAAATATAGGCTTCTTCGTATCTTGCCGAACAAGTCATGAAAAAAAGAACCCTGATAAATGAAAAGTCATACATAGTGTGGCATAAAAGTTTAGGCCACATTTCCAGATCTAGGGTTAAGAGATTAATTAAGGAAAGCATTATCTCAATTCTAGATTATGATGATCTGGAAACATATGCTGACTGTTGCAGGAGTAAGTTGACTAATAAGGAAAAAGAGGTCAACTTGTGCTTCTGACTTGTTAAGTCTGATATATAAAGATATCAGAAGATATTATACAGTTGCATTATGCAATTCCAAATGTATTCTGACATTTGTTGATGATTATTCTCATTATAGTTATGTGTTCTTGCTTAAAGATTGAAGGTTGAGAACCAATTGGGAAAATCCATTCAGAGTGTCAGATCTGACCGTGGAGGAGAATATCATGGCAAACATGGTGTTTCAGGACTTGAAAAGGTCTGCTTGCCAGATATATGGAATTAGTTGGAATAATGAATTTGTTCACTACACCGGGTAGTCTTGGGCAAAATGATGTGTTGCCGAAAGCCATAGCCATACCCTAAAGGACTTGAAAAAGTCAATGCAGATTAGGACAAATCTACCTGATTATTTAAAAGTGTGAAAACTCAACCTTGCACACATTAGTGTATGGGACTGCTCTACAGAGGTAGGATAATCCTTATAAAGAAAAATTGCATCCTCATTACGCTCATTACTATTTAGTAAGATATCCTGACCACTTTAAAGGCTACAGATTTTATTGTAGAGAAACAAGGACCGAAATAGTGGAATCACAAATAGCTAAGTTTTTGGAATGCGATGTCTATGATGATGGTAGGCCTTTTGACCCTTTGGATGAAATAGGGCAGAAACCACAGTTATTATGTACCTGCAACTCATACAGTAAGATTCGGTGGATCTAGGTCTTTGTACCATGCCTATACTGGAACAGGAACTCATACTTGTACATATAGAGGTTCTTAGGGGTATAAGATCTAATGCAGTTGTGTAGATCCGCCAGAGTGAGGTGACCTGCTATCCCATCTAATAACATAGTCTATTAGGTGAATAGGACTATGATGTTGGACATGTTATGAATCCAGTTACTTTTACAGAAGCTGTTTTTGGACCCTATGCGAATTTGTGGTGGGATGCAATGACTGATGAGACGCAAGCCATGAAGCATAGTAAGGTTTGGGAGCAACTTGATTTGCAGCAGAACTGCAAAACCGTTAGTTGTAAATGAAGTTTTAAGACCTAAAGGATTTTGGGATAAAGTTTAGCGGTTTATGGGCTCGCTCAGTTGCCTGATGGTTCACTCGAGGAGAAAGGTTGACTTTAATGTTGCTTTTTCTCTCGTATCCTTGTTGGATACATTTTGAGTGATTATGAAAATTGTAGCTCATAATGATATAGAGTTACATCAGATGGTTGTCAAAACCACTTTCCTAAATAAAGACCCTTATGAAGAGGTCTATATGGTACAATCTGAAGGATTTCAGGATCCAGATGGAACTGACATGGTTTGCACGCTAAGCAGATCAATATATGGTTTACATTAAACCTTCCAAAAGTGACACCTTACATTTGATGAGGTTGTGACCTTTTTCAGCTTCGTGAAAAATACAGTTTAAAGATGCTTATACTATAAAGTCAGGGGGAGTAAAGTTATCTTCCTATTACTGCAAGTGGATGATATATTACTCAAATTGAATAACTTGACCATATTGCATGAGGTTAAGTAACTTTTGGCCAAGCATTCAATATGAAGTACCATGGTGAAGCATCTTTTGTCCTAAGTATATAAATTCACTAGGACAGATCTCAACACTTATTAAGCCTCTTACAAAATGCATACATTGAGTAAGTGTTACGAAGGTTTAATACGGTTAATTATAAACCTGTTGTAGCACCAATCTCTCATAGTGAGAGATTATCTTTGACATAGTATCAAAGAATAAAGAAAATAGAGAGGCTATGAAGAATGTTTCTGAAACTGGTACAATTGATAGCCTGATGTATGTTTGGGTAAGTACTAAGTGGGACATTGCATTTACTGCTAGACTGTTTGGTCAATATCTGGTTAACCCAAGTATAGACCACTGGAATGCAGTCAAGCGAGTGTTGAGACACTTAGAGGGTACTAAGGATTATATGTTGACATATAGAAAAGTCAACAAACTAAACCTCGTAGGGAATTCAGATTCAGATTTAAATTATGTGTCTAGATGATCAAAAGTCCACTTAAGGTTACATTTTTAAGTTTACAGATGGTACAATGTCATGGAAGAGTGTCAAGTAGACATGGGTGAATTCCTCGGTGATACATGCAGAATGCATACTATGGGGCTGCTTCATAGATGGTTTGGCTTAGAAACTTGATTTCTGAGTTATCTGTGGTTGATTTAGTGACTAGACCCATGCGGTTGTATTGTGATAATCTTCTTGCTATGTTGTTTATTAACAATAAAGAATATCACAGGGTCTTAGCATTTGGAGGTCAAATATTTGACCATAAAGGTGTTGATATGAAAAGGTGACATTAAGGTTAGGAGCATTTAATGACTGAAGAATTATAGGTCGATTCTTTAACTAAAGGACTTCACCCATTTGTGTTTGAAATACAAGTATACAATATGGGTGTTTTGATGTCCTTAGACACTGTTAGTTAGGGGATCGCTATGTTTGCTCCATGTACATTTATACATTTGTACATTTTTATGTATTATAACAGTATGATGGCTCATCAATAAAGATGATCATTTTTTATGCTCAGTTATACGTGTAATCATACATTGTCATAATACGTATGGAAGTCTTAAGATTTATGTCAATCTTAAGCATTTAAGGTCATTGGGCATATGTATAGATTGACCTTGAGCCTATGTGATTAAGACACATATAGTTTTATACGGATATCTATAAAGTTTAATATGACATAGGGGATATAAGTTTTAATCCCAGAAAGGTTCTCTAATGTAGTTTAGCATTTAGTTACAGAACATAAAGATTTTCTCTGATGTTGTTTAGCATTCAGTGAGAGAAAACAAGTTTTCTCTAATGTTGTTTAGCATTTGGTGAGAGAAAACAGGATTTTTGTAATGTAGTTTAGCATATGCGGTTTAGCATAAAGTTAGAGAAATCGAGACCTATAAACGAAGATGATATAATTTAGGTCATATAGGTATCGTCTTAGTTTCCCACACTCTATTTTTCCATTAATGTTAGTGAGGTATTAGATATGCATTATTGTATTGGATCTGTGTTAACAATATTTTTCGGTATCGAAAGTGTTGCAGGACGGAATGATGGACTTTCGTTATCTTTGGATTAAATGTTTTGTTTTTAAACTTAGTCGACTAATACAGTAGCATGACTTAATTGAGTTTTTTAAATTGTTTTCAACTTGAGTCAATACTGCAATTAAGTATTGTTCGAGGGGAGAATGTTGGATATTTTTTTACTTTTCCCATAAAGTTGGACAACATTTAATTGCATGTTTTGGTTTTTTAATAACTTATTGGTTAAGTTACGTAATTTGATCTAGATAAAGATAATAAAGTGGCCCAATAAATGATCTAAATCAATGGGTTAAAGTCCAAGTGAAAAATGGATCCTGATTAGACCCATATCGGGTCTGTGATGGGAAAGCCCGATATGGAAGCTACATATAAAGGTTAAGGTCTCCTGTAGTTGCTCATATCATTCGTAAGTATAAGGATTCTTTGACCTGTTAAGCGAGCTTACATTTTGAGAAAACTGTAGAAAGAAATTGACCGCGACCCGGTGAGTAGTTCCCGTAAAGATGACAGTGGATTCGTACTCGTTACAGCTTCGGAAAGCTCGTTTGAAGTTATGGAACCAAAATTAGGTATTTTCTGTATTTCTTTATTTATTGCCCTTTCACGTTTGATCCGAGAACGTAACTAAGGTATCATTACGTGTTACAAAGAAAACATTAGAATGGGTTTCTCACTCTCCTAGAGCTTTTTATTGTCCAAGGAATTCCCACGATTTTGTTCGTTATTCCTTAAACCAAAATGCACAAGAAAACTGAGGGGATTGACATTGATCGATCAAAATAGCTCTCTTTTAGGATAGAAATCCAAACATGTCAATGTCAACTTCTTGAGTTACAATCCCTAGCAACTGTGACTCGCAAAGCCTCCTTTAGATCAAAGGTTTTTACTATGCCTCTAGCACTGTCATAATCATTTAGGTCAACCAGCATTTTCTTTAGACGACAGGCAAGTGCACCAATCTCAGTGCTCGAGACTTCTGCCATTCGTTTTTTTCTGGTGTCCTCCCTAGTAAGATAACATAATGTACCAGAGGTTGCAACTTGTGACTGCACAACAAAAAAAGGAATTATTGATATGTTGCAGTAATAAGAAACTCTATAACTTAATCATTCCTCTGCTTCATTTTCAACATGTAATGATGAACTAATCAATGTAAATGAACATATGATCAGATAGTAATCATATAGTGTAAAAAAAGACAAATCCCCATGAAGATAACATACGAATCCCCGATAACATATGACCAAAATTCCACCAGAGTCTAAGGATATTTGCATAAAAAGAGTAGATGAATCCAATTTGATTTCATTTTCTCAGAGATAACAAATCAGAGAAAATAATGCAATATGCTAGGAGATCAAGTCATTGAACAGAAACTTTTGTTAGAAAATTATAATATTAGTAGCAATAGACTCCTATAAACGAATTTTCAAAGGAGAAGTATCAAAATAAAGTTAGATTTGGCAAAAAGGTCTATACCTGTGATTCCCTGTGACACTTGGACTAGACCACACACCAGATAAAGAATCAATAATCCTTTTAGTTTTTGTGACTGTATTGTGAATATTTGACACAACGCTTCTAACATAAGGTAAAATGTTCCCAAATAAAAGCTAATTAAGAGCAAGTTTCTCCATAATTGACAGCATAATCCAAAAGCAAATATTTCTCATCAAGCAGATAGAAAATCCAAACCTGTATGCTATAACTCGGGCAGCACTGGGCATAGCCTGCAACACATGTGGTTTCCATGTTTGGACTTATCAAATGGCATAAAGATATAGCATGAGTATGTACACGTTCAATACACGTTCAACAAACAACTTAGAGTATTTTGTCTACATGCTCTCTCTTTCTTAGAAGGTATACAAACTGGAAAGTGCATCCACAGGAGAAAGATAAAGAGGGAAAATAGGGGCAAACTCCAATGCACAAGGCTCCCCGTTTTGCGGAAGTCAGGAGAGGGTCATCAATTGTACGTAACCTTCCTTTTGTAATTTACAAAGTGGTTGTTTTCGTGACTCAAACCGTGACCTTCCAATCACAAAGGAATAACCTTACTAGTTGTTCCAACACTCACCCATAAGAAAGATAAAGAGAGAGAACCAAATTATTTGTGGTCCAAATTACATACCTTAATATTCGCAACAGCATTAGCAAGCCAGGTGTGAATTGCCAGTAACAAATCTGCCAAAGCCTCACTAGAGGCTAGAACATTATTTATGACCAAGCTCGTAGTGGAAACAACAATTTTTGTCTCTCGCAAATTAAGCAAGTCCCAACAATAAGAAATTTCATGATGGAAAATTGGAATTGCAACTCTTTCCACTAGTTCAGGAACAAGATTTCCATCAGCCAATGGATAGACAATTAGAAAATTAAGAAGAGGGGAGATTCTGATGGTGCAAGTTTTGTTAAGTCATCATCGTTCTCCAAAAGAGGCAACTTGGAAGGTAGAAGTCAGTATCCTCATTTGGTTGGATCCTTAGGTACTTAATTTAATTTCAATAACAAAATTCTTTTACAGGGAAGAACTATAAAGCCCATAAAACAAAAAACCAAAGAACCCAGCCTTAACAACTAATCCATCGCATTAAATAATTAAATAGAGGGGTATAAATAGAAGCCAACAATTGGAAAATTATACACCAACAAAAATCAACTTATCTTCTTCATTTTCTTTTTCGTTTTTCTAGCTGGTAAGTGTGTAAATGCACCATCTTTCTCCTATATGTGAAACTTTTCTCATGTATTCCTTCATTGTATTTGTTTTGCAACAAATTGTGAGAAAATTGTGGAGGTTAACAACTTCAAAACCCTTAAAAAGGCATAGACTTTTTTTATAGAGAATCATTATGGAGAGGGGAGTCAATATGTTAAAAGGGGAGTGAGTCATTCACGGTCTACTGGTGCAGGGGGATCTAGGAGAGCCCATGTCATATCGAGCAGGTGTGGTAGTTTCTATCGATTTGGTGGAGATTGAGGAGATGGCAGGAATTCAGAATAGTATGGCACTACTAGTGCATCATCAATTGGATTCGATAAAGGGGTTATTCAGAGGTTCAGAGGACCTTTTAATAAAGGAGTTGGAGGGTTACAGAGTTGTGCTACTTGTGAGAGAGTTCACAGAGGATCATATTAAAGACCCATTGGGATCAGTCAAACATGTTAAATTTGTGGAGAGTGGGGGCACTTACAAAGGACCTGTCTGACAATAGGGAGAAGTTCAAGAGTGAAGGAAGAAAAGACAATACATGGTCAGAGTGGTACTTTTGGTTTGGGTAAAGGTTTAGGTGGAGTTGGTAGTAGAGATGGTGGTAGATGAGTTGGACGAAGACCAACAGTGGGTACTGGTACTAGTGAGACATCCTCAGGGTCAAACTTAAGCGAGGATATTCCATATGATGAGGGAGGAGGCACTCGTAGCCAACGATGTCATTTCTGGCACGATTTAATTATTTGATATTGATGCTTATGTGTTAGTAGGCCCAGGATCTACACATTCTTACATTTCTTTTAAGTTTGCCTCTAGAGTTTCAAGGGAGGTTAGTATATTAGGATATGACCTAAGAGTGTGGTTGCCAGTAGGAGACTGTGTGGTAGTAAATAGTGTAAGGAGGGAGAAGCCAATGAGGATTGGTGGAGTGGAGCTATCAGCTGAATTGATAATGATGGATTTAAAGGAGTATGACGTGATTTTTAGGATGGATTGGTTGGCATAACATCAAGCTGTAATAGATTGTTATGCGAAGGAGGTGAGATAGAGTCTTCGGGTAAATCAGAAGTGATATTTGGGGTGATCGCAAAGTGATCCTACTATGTGTGATCTCAGCCATGACTACTAGATTGTTGATATTGGATGGATGTGAGGCATATTTAACTCATATTATATATATAAGGGAGGTGGGTCTTGGGTTAGAGGATATTCTTGTGGTGAGGGAATTTTTGGAGGTATTCTTAGATGAATTATCGAATTTACCACCTTAACGAGAGATAGATTTCACCATTGAGACTATGCCCGGAGTTGGACCAATTTCTATTGCACCTTATAGAATGGATAATGTTGAGTTACATGAGTTAAAAAGGTAGTTAGAGGAGTTGTTGAAAAAAGGGCTTTATTAAACCTGGCACATCACCCTGGGTAGCTCGAGTGTTGTTTGTGAAGAAAAAGGACGGTGGTATGAGACTTGGTTGGATTACTGGTAGCTAAATAGGGTGATAGTGAAAAACAAGTACATGTTGCTAAGGATAAATGATCTTATAAATCAGTTAAGGGGATGATATTTTCCAAGATTGACTTGAGATCGGGATAGTGGCAATTGAGGATACCTAAGTCAAATGTTCCTAAAACAACTTTTTGTACTTTGTGTGGCCACTATGAGTTCTTAGTGACGCCTTTTGGATTGACTAATGCACCAATCACATTTATGGCATTGATGAATAAGACTTTTTAGGAGTATTTGGATCAGTTTGTGATAGTATTCATTGATGATATATTAGTATATTCGAGGAGTAAAAAGGGGCAAGAGCAACATTTGAGGATTGCGTTATAGATTCTAAAGGAGACACAATTGTATGTGAAGTGAAGTAAGTGTGAGTTTTTGATGGAGTGGGTAGTTTTCTTTAGACATGTGTTGTCTCGAGGGGGAGGGATTCCTGATCCTACTAAGGTAAAGGCAATTATAAAGTGGGAAAAGATAAGGGATTTTTTTAGGACTTGCTAGGTATTATCAAAGATTTGTAAAAGGATTTTCGATGATAACTAGCCCATTAACTAAGCTGCTGAAGAAAGGAGTTTAGTTTGAGTGGATTAATCTGTGTCAAAAGAGTTTTGAGGAGCTTAAGCAAAGATTGACTTCTAGCCTAATTTTGGTGTTACCATTAAGTGGTGGAGGTTTTGAGCTATATAGTGATGCTTCGAAGGTAGGTTTGGGATGTGTGTTGATGCAGCATAGAAAAGTGACAGCTTATGCCCCTCGTCAGTTAAGATCACGTGAAATGAATTATGCTACCCATGATCTGGAGTTAAGGGCGATTGTGCATGCTCTTAGGATTTGGAGACATTATTTGTATGGGGAGACATTCCAAATCCTTATAGATCACAAGAGTCTTAAGTGTATCTTAACTCGGAGGGCATTAAACTTAACGCAGAGATGATGGATTGAGCTACTAAAGGATTATGATTGTATTATTGATTACCATCCAAAGAGGCTAATGTAGTGGCAGATGCTTTGAGTAGGAAAAATCAAGCGTAATGATTAGTTTGAGCAGACACAGTATGACTCCATTGATGAAGTTGAGAGCATTAAACATGAGATTGGAGATTGACTACGTGAGTGGTTTATTAGTGACATTACAAGTTTAACCAGATTTGGAAGATAGGATCAGAGAAGCATAAGCTTGGGATTCTTATCTTATGCAGATTAGAGAAAGAGTGCAACAGAGTATGGGGACTAACTTTTCAGTAAGAGCAGATGGAGGGCTAGTGATTGGGAGGTGAGTTTGTGTGTCAGATGCAGATGGACTACAAGAGGAGATTTTGAAGGAAGCTTATAGTGTAAAATATGCTATGCATCTTGGTAATACAAAAATGTATCGAAACTTAAGACCTTATGACTAGTGGCAAGCAGGGAAATTAAGACCCTTAACTATTGCGTCATGAAAGTGGGAGAAAATTACGATGAATTTCATGGCAACGTTCCCGAAGACCAAACGTAGACACGATTAAGATTTGGTGATTGTGGATAGGTTGACTAAATTAGATCATTTCTTACTTGTATAACAAACAAACTCTTTGGGCAAGCTTGTCAAGTTGTATGTTGATGAGATTGTAAGGTTATATAGGGTTCCAGTGTTTATTGTATCAGATCGAGATCCACTGTTTACTTCCTAATTCTGGATGAGTTTATAGACAACTTTAGGGATTAGGTTGAATTTGAGTACTACATTTCACCCTCAGCTAGATGGATAATCGAAGTGTATGATTCAGACATTGGAGGATATGAAGAATGGGTGTGATGAACCTTAAGGGTGATTAGTATAAATATCTACCTTTGATGGAGTTTGCAAATAAAAATAATTAACACTTTAGCGTCGGTATGGCACCATTTGAGGCATTATATGGCAGGCAGTGTAGAGACCCGATATGTTGAGATATAGAGGGTGTTAGATTGTTAGAGGGACTGGAGTTGGTTCATGAGACGATGTGAAAAATAGGGGTGGTAAGATAATGCTTGAAGGCAGCTCAAGACCGGTAAAAATATTATACTGATCAACATTACTAGGAGATGGAGTACAATGTTGGAGATATTGTATTTCTATGAGTATCACCTTAGAGGGAAATTATGAGGTTTGGTAGGAGAGGGAAATTAAGTCTGAGATACATCAACCCATATGAAATTGTACAACGTATCAAATCCTAGCTATTTTATATTGAGGCTTGAGATCAAAGTTATAAATAATATGACTTATAGAGAGGAGCCAGTGAAGATATTAGATAGACCGGTTAGGAAATTAAGAAGATGGGAGATTCCAATGGTCCAAGTTTTATAAAGCCATCATCGTTCTCCAAGAGAGGTTACGTTGGAGGTAAAGGACAAAGATCAACTTCAGTATCCTCATTTGTTTGAATCTTAAAGTATATAATTTAATTTTGAGGATGAAATTCTTTTAAGGGGGAGAACTGTAAAGCTCACGAAAAGGAAAAACAAAAAGCCCAGCCTTAACAACTAACCCAGCCCATAAAATAATTAAATAGACGGGTATAAATAGAAGCCAACAACTAGAAAATTATACACCAATGAAAAACAACTTGTCTTACTTCATTTTCATCTCCATTTTTCTTGTTGGTAAGTGTGTAACTGCATTATCTTTCTCCTACATGTGAAACTTTTCTCATGTGTTCCCGCATTTTATTTGTTTTGTAGCAAATTGTGAGAAAATTGTGGAGGTTAACAACTCCAAAATCTCTTAGAAAGGTATAGACTTCACATAGGTAAAAAAAAAATTCCAGCAATAATTGTATGCCTTTAATTGTGAGTTTTAGTCGTCCTACACTAGATTATAATTGGAATGTATCTTGTAAATGGTTGGGACAATAAATTGAAGTAAAAAAATGGAGAAAAGGTGGTTGAAAATGAGGAAAAAAAGGAGGTAGGAGAAGAGGAGAGGATGAACAAGAAGGCAACTTTGGAAAATTTAAGTTGTATTGAAGGGAAAAATAGGAAATGCAAAAATTTAAGGGTAAAATTAGATTTTAACTCCAAAAAGGATATTTTGTATTAATAGAAATAAATGAGGGTAAAATAGGACTTTTAATAATTAAGGGTATTTTAGTAATTATGGTAGATAGGTTAAGTAAGGATCTCTTTTAATTAAGAATAAAATGAAAAAGGGAATAAAGTAGATTATTAAGTGTAATTGAGTTGAAATTTATTTTAAATTAGTCTAAAAGATTTTTTGTAATGTCTGGGTCAAAAGAATAGACTAAGTCGTAGATTGGACTTACCAATTAGTTGAGTTCAAAATTCAGGTAAGTATAACATTAGATTGTATTCTTATAATTGTATTTTTGTTATTAATAAATTATTTTTATAATGAATCATATTTTGGATTGGTTATTATTTAAATTAATTATTACTAGTTATATATATAGATTTTTAAAATATATTATTATGTTTATTTATTTCACAAATAATTAACAAAGTACAAGTTGTTTTGCTTTTATATTTGTTACGTATTATGAGGTGTATCACTTGTTAATTTGGAAAAAAATTTGTTAATTAAGAAGAGATTAACGAATAATATGTTGTGAATAATTGGTGTGAATTGTGAATATGTGGCTTGCCTAGGATACGCTACATTCAATGATTATAGATTGATGAGTTACGTAAATATGAGCGAACAATGGCTATGGACCTGTCCGTGGAGTAAGTACCAGGACATCCTGAGCCCCAGGAATGTTCTATGCCGATGGCTAGGTACTAGAGTGGTATTGAGATATCATGTTTCTTTGGGATATCCTGTGTCGATAACTAGGTACTAAAGTGATACTAAGGTCCCAAATTAGGTTGAAAAATTGAGGTACTATGTGTCGATATTTATACATCTAATTGCATTCCACTTAGTAAGAGATTATGATGAGTAGAGATAAGCCAATAGAGCATTGATTGTAAGCCTACTAGGTTAAACCGGGCCTAGGCAGTTCAGTTAATTATGAGATAAAATATAAATAACAGTAATAATAATATTAGTCTTAATCATTTCATTGATATAATTTTGGATTTTTGTTAATTGTTCAAATAGGTTGAGTAATGTTGTGTATTTTAGTATTTTATATATGTTTTAATCACTTGACTAATTTCTACATATATAGTAAGATATTTGATTTTAAAGGTACCGTCAATTACCCTTACTGAGTAGACAACTCATCTCTAATTGCTATTATTTTAGGAGATAGAGAGATTGTCGATAACCTTAGTGCACGATATTGACATAGTGGAGTTTAGATGGGGCCAGTAGATTAAATTGAGTAAAGTTGTTTATTGTATATATTTTTCAATGTGACAGTTAGGGTAGTTGAGTTTGTATAAAATATTTTTGTGACTGACAAACATATTTTTTTAGAAATAATGAAGATTTTGAAAATTAATATTATGTTTTGGGAACAATTTGGATAATTGTGGATTAAGATTTTTGGAAAGTCACATGTCAGTTTCTTTTGCTATTTATTTTTCCAAAGATTCTTTGTCTAGTTTGCAAAGAAGACCATAACATTGGATTTATTTATTGCTTGCTACAATATCAAATAAGTCTCTAATACTTCATGCTTTTAGTAATTAAGTCCTTGATGTTTGAAATAGTGTCAGCAATCACGCGTGATGTGAATTTTGAACAATTCAATATAATTGTGTCATGAAATGGCGATGTGATGAAGATAGTCTTTAATTTTGTTGACATAACTATAGCTTGACAATTCTTGTGTGGTTTTATGTGATTGAATTTTGCATTATATTTTTGTTTATTATTTTTCTTCCTCTATCTCATATCACTTTTTGCATTATCTCTACTAACCTTTTCAATGCAGTATTGAATTGTTCTTCTGTTAGTAGTGATATCTGTAATATAGGAGTAATTCGAGTATGCTACACATACTTCATATGGTTGAAGCATAGAGAGTGACTACTTTGTGGTTGCTTGAACAGATTCTGGAAGCTCACAGTGATGAAGTTCGGTTTTTGCAATTTTCTTATAGTGGACGATATTTAGCCTCATTATCCAAGGATCAGATATTTGTACTATGGGACCTTCCATTCAATTTTGTTTTGTAAGACATTTCTCTCATGAAAACATAATCAAGACAATTTCTTTGCACCAAGTTCTGAGCAACTTGTTGTATGTACTATATATAGTTAAATAAGAGCCTTTAGGGAGCTTGTTCAAATGTTCTGCATCATATTAGCATTTAGCATCAAGTGCTCTGCTCATGATTCTTGGTCCTAAGTAGCATGTATATATCTTATTTTAAAGGTAAATATTATGTCAGTTCTTAATTATGGGTCAATATAAATATGAATATACTAATTATTCAACTAGGTATCATTTTAATTCTATTTGTGGAAATAGTTTTTGCATAATTTAAGATGTTGAAATTGGAGAAATGAAATATGTAAATATTAGACACAATGTTAAGTTCTTAAGTAATAATATTGAAAATCCTTAAGGATGTAGTTTCACAAAAACTTGGTTTTGCCATAGTTGTTTGTAGCTGTATCTGTCAATTACTTGATATAAATAATTGTATCAGCAACTATTAATTTTTTAGCACAAACGAAAACAGAAAAATAAATACGAAATTAAACAGATCAACACTCGAGATTTAGTAACGCAGTTCAACACACCTTGCCTATGTTTGTGTAGTCGTCACCCAGATTAATCATATTCACCAAAGAACAACAATAGTTTTACTCAAGGCATTACAAAGCCGACTCACCCAACCCCTTGACACTTTCCCTCGTCCTCATAACCCGTGAAAGTAAATCACACTTAATAACAAGACATACTCATGTTAACCTCAAATCAAAAATGTTTAATGATAACGATATGAAATAAACAACTTAAGTGATTAAATAATAACGAACATAAACAAAGACAATTGAGATAAGAAAAACAACTTCTCTAATAATTCCAGCTTCTTCAACGAAAGATTGGAAGTTGTTCATCAAGAATGTTGCAGGAGTCTTTCGATATTGTCACCAAAGCATCACATACACAACAACGAAAAAATTACCAATAAACATAAACATTTCTTCACTGAAACGTTGCAAACAACAGAGCTACAAAATCCACGACGTCTGCTAGAATTTTATGCATACCACCACCACTATCGGAAGCCACTAAAAGCACACCTGATTAACACTCAATCAGCCTAACAATAAACACACCATCGAGTATAAGTGACAACTTCAACAATCATAAAAATTTGTGAAGTTTTCACACCCGATAAATCACAACCAGCAGCCACAAATTAACACGCCATAAAACGATTAACAACCACCAAATATTCATGCAAACACAAGATAAAACCAGTTGCTAAATTGCCCTCAATAGTTGTTCAAAACAGAAGAAAACATAGACAATTACATAGCCCATAAAAGTCATATAACTCTTGACTAAAAATTCAGCACCACATTAGAATCATATCCCATAAAATTATTTGCAAAATATTATCCAAGATTGCCCTAAATTATAGCCTCTAGGTCATAAAAAAACTATCATTGATTCAAACAAAAATAATAATACTTCAGCCCCCATCTCACGTAAATTATGGCCTTAGTCCAGCTGCAATAAACCAACCAAATCTTCAAAGAATATGCTACCTTAGATAACCATTATCCCCAAAATAGATTATCCATTAAATCCCTTCTTGATTAGGATTTTAATCCTTATCAAACCTATCTTAAAAGAGTCCCACATAAATCCAACTAAATCCAATTGTCAAATAATGTCCAAAATTAAATAATAAGATATCATAACATATATCTTAACAAATATTTTGTATATCATTGTAATAAAAATATTTGAAAAAAAGTGATAGATATAAATTAATACACTGAATAAAAAAAGGCAAGAATTTTTTAGTCAATCAATATTAAAGTTTACAATACATGGTGTGTTTGTAACTATTATACATTTACATATGCCGCTATGGCTATTTTATCATTTTACAACATGCAAGTAGGTTCACACAATTTAGTCCTCAATTATCGAGTATTGACTCTCTGTGTTTATGATGTGTCAATCATGCATCCTATATTTTAATTTTAGTTTAAAACCTCGTCCGAAAAATTTACATTTTCAGATATATCCAAAAACCAAAAATCGTGATTGTCTTGAATGCTTGAAATGGATGGTCGTGTCTAAGCCATATCTAAATTATAAAGGTTGGAGAAAAACTTTCTTGATATATAGTTTTTATATTTTTATGCAAATGATTTTTCTAAAGTTTTGCAGTTTTCATTTTCCAAATTGTTAAAGAAATATGATTTGGCTTAGCTTTATTAGTATTTCTAAAGACTTTCAAGCTTCTATTATTGTGGTTGGATGGGTGTTACAAAGGTTTTTCTATAAAACAAACTTATATCAAAGTCGGGTCTACTCCTTTGCCGAACAATCTCACTTAGGTATGTTTAAGCAAGACTCAGTCTTCCCATGTGATCATTAACCAACAAAATCTTGTTCTCGAATGCCTCACTACCCTCAAAGTGTTTTAACTCTCACACTCAAGTAAGAATACTATAAAAGTATGAAATAATCATAGGCAATAATAAACACACAAGAGCTACAATAAAAACCAACATTTATTACTTCTCCAAAAGTATAAAAAGGAATGCTCTCTCTCTCAATATCTTCCCTTCCCCTCTATCTCTATTCTCCTCAGGAACAAGACTCAAATAAGCTATTTATAGGCACCTCTGGCTTTATAATTCATAATCCTAATTGAACTGAACTAAATAGATCACATATATCCTTATCAGATTATATCACACTAACTAATTAGATGACACTTATTCAAATAGGACTCTGTCTGATAGGGTTTAACTACATCACAACTAACAAGATAAGAGAGTACATTTAATTAGGAATGATACATCCATATCTATGAAGAACTCTACTATCTTAAGATGATCCTTCCATACGGTCTTTATCTTTTAGAGCTGATCTATATATACAGTGATCTTATCTACCACATCATCCAAGATCTCCCTTTGATCTCTATCTATTGATGATGAATTATCTAAGCCTAAAGCCTCTCGTAATACACTAGTTCTGTCTAATGCTTACCCATGTAAATTCGCTTAGTCATAATCTGTCTATTTGAGCACAAATTAAGTCCTTAAAGCTCTCACATATCTCCCTCATGCATATGATGCATTTAACCTTCAACCCAAGGTCCATCTTAAGATATCTTTTTAGGCTTACACCCGAATCTTACATCTCATCAAAGATTTCTACCGATATGTACCATTGTTTGACAATGTCCGTTTTCCTTACCTACTTATAAGAACTTGACACTCTTGTTGAA
The DNA here is from genome assembly GCA_027568915.1 of Erythroxylum roraimae. NCBI lineage: Eukaryota > Viridiplantae > Streptophyta > Magnoliopsida > Malpighiales > Erythroxylaceae > Erythroxylum > Erythroxylum roraimae. Next base: position 5,201,009 of record JAOSBL010000003.1, on the reverse strand, counting down.
ATAATTTGTGGGTACTCCTCTAAATTTGATTCCCTCAAAGACTCCTTAATCATTGGCACGCCTCCAACATACCATATTCCCTCTCCATCATGTTTATCCTTACTTTTTTTCGAACACGCCTTCACAAGGCTTATTACACCTAACAAAGTATAATTATTGAGGTAGAATTCTTCCGTTGAGTCATCCTCTCCTTCTCCTTGATCCCTCACAACCATGGAATTCATTTGCTCCTTACCCATATTCCATTTTGGGCATTTATGAGCAAAGTGCATCCCTTCACAAATGAAATAAGTAATATCTCATTTCATTTGTTTCTTGAACTTGCATTGACAAGATTCAAATACCTTCTCATTGCTTTTCTTCGAGCCATTCTGTGTCCCATCATTCTTCTTGTCGTCATTGCTAGTTTGAATTGGTTATGGAATTTGAAGATATATTAAGGCATCTGCAGCCACTACCGCGCTTAGGAAATCTTTCACATTCTACCTCCAAAGCTCCATTTGTGCCTAACCTTGCAAACTGCTTATGAAGTTGAACAACTTGCCTTCTTCAGACATGTTTTGTACATCCAACATCAAGTATATGAATTTCCTCACATACTCCTACTTTAATTCAAAGCTTCCCTCACGAGCTGTGAAGTATTATTGGGGAGGAACTAGTCCATTAACTCCTTCATTTTCTCTCAAGTGTCAATAGGAGGTCCAAACGTACTAATGTAGTTGAAGGTTTTTGTTCTCCATTATAGCTTTGCATCCTCCACCATATACATAGCCATGATAGACACCTTCTCTGAATCGAAAACCTTTCTCACTAGAAAGTATTGCTCCATATCCCGTAAGAAATTTTCGATCTTCTTGGCACTCCACTAGCCATCGAAAACTTGGGGCTCTCGCACCTTCACCAAAATGCTTTTAGCATGCCCAATATCCTACGTTACAACGAAACGCCTTAAGATCGTGATCTCCAATCTTGAATCCTCTTGTGCTTTCATCAAGTCTATTATTTGATGCTGTAAATGTTGGATCTGTGCCTCCAAAATCTCAAACCGAGATGAGTAGGAAGTGACCTCTTCCTCTTCTTGAAGAATTGGCCCTATGAGTGCCTCCACTCTATTGACACGCTTTGTCAATTTGTTGCCTCTTGCGATATCAATATTTTGGCTCTAATACCAGTTATTACAAAGGTATTGTTAGACCTTAAACTTATACCAATGTTGCATCTACTCCTTTGCACAACAATCTCACTTGGGTCTATTTAAACAAGACTCAATTTTCTCACGTGAATGTTGACCAACAAAATCTTATTCTCGAATCCCTCACAACCCTCGAAATTTTTAAGTCTCACACTTGAGTAAGAACACTAAAAAAGTATTAAATAATCATAGACAACAATAAACACACAAGAGCTATGATAAAAACTAACCTTTTTTACTTCCCCAAAAGTATACAAAGGAATGCTCTCTCTCAATGTCTTACCTTCCCCTCTATCTCTGCTCTCCTCAAGAACAAGACTCAAATAAGCTATTAATAAGCACCTTTGGCTTTACAATTCAGAATCTTAATTGAACTAAACTAAGTAGATCACCTTTATCCTTATTAGATTACATCACACTAACTAATTGGATGACATCCTATCCAAAAAGGACTCTATCTAATAGGATTTAGCTACATCACAACTAATAAGATAAGAGATTACATTTAACTAGGAATGATAAATCCATATCCATAAAGAACTTTACTATCTTCAGATGATTCTCCCACATGGTCTTTATCTTTTAGAGTTGATGTATATCTACTATGATTTTATCCGCCACATCATCCAAGATCTCACCTTAATCTCTATCCATTGATGATGAGTCATCCAAGCCCAAAGCCTTTTATAGCACATTAGTTCGGTTTAATGCTTACCTATGTTAAGTCTATTAGTCATAGTCCATGTAATTGAGCACACATTAAGTCCTTAGAGCTCTTACATTTCTTTCACATGCATGTAATCCAATTAATCTTCAACCTAAGATCCATCTCAAGCCATCTTTTGGGCTCACATCCAAATCTTATATCTTGTCGAAAATTTCTACCAATGTGCACCAAAGCATGTCAACACTTGACAACGCCCGTTTTCCTTGCCTACTAGCAAATCTTTACCTTGTTTCATCATCCTGAGTGTCAAACATTGGCCAAGGCTCACCAATGCCTACACGATTCCCCTATTTAGAACATAGGGGTCTAACGAACTATTTAGGAATTGGAGAAAAGCTTTCTTGATATGTAGTTTTTATTTATTTTTTGAAAATTAAAGAAATTATATTACCAAATCGGAAAAACTAAAATTTACAATCCTATTACAAAGATAATTACAACAAAAACGACAACCACTACTATTCCACTACAATCATTCCACCCAAACCACATGAATCATCTAGAGATACCATTGCCGTCTTAGCTCCTGTCTAATGAGATCTTGTTTCCCATTCACAATGATTACCTCTCCAATCAAGTTAACTATACTTTCAACGAGCTTGTATTTGTGTCTTTCCACTTGCTTGAATAATCGTCTATTCCTCTCCCTCCATAAGTGATATAGCACCATCTGGAATGAGGTCCTAATGATGAGACGATCCTACCTCCCTGGTCTGGTGTTCCTGATAACATCAACCAACACCTCATTCCATTCATAAGAGAAATTTAGACTCCCTATCATATACAAAATTCTGCTCCACACCACTTTGGTAAACTCACATTTAAAAAACAAGTGGTTTCTACTCTCATTGACATGTTTACACAACACACAAATGGGACCAAAACTACCAAACCATCGGTCCTTAGTTCTTAATCTATTGTTAATAGCCAACCACAAGAAAAACGCAGATTTGGGACATAATACCTGTTTCCATACTAACTCAGCCCATGGTATCTCTTCCTGCAACTCTCTCCCTAGGTCGTGTGCTGATTTGGTCATGAATTCGGCACCTTAGTTAGCTACCCAAATCCTCTTGTCCGTCTCATTACAAAGTAGCAGACCATCCATATACCGGTCAAGAAGTAGTCCAAACCTGCAACTCTGCAATCGTTCCCTCTCCCGCACTGACCAAGCCACCGAAGCTTCCTTAGAGATTCAATTTCTAAATACCACTAAATCATTCCTTAACCAAAGAGGGCTGCGTTCACTCCAATTATCAAACCAAAAACTTGTATCCTCTCCATTCCCAATTCGACTTTTAATAGTAGGAAAAATCAAGTCTCTTAATTTCAACAAACTTTTAAAGATCCAAGTGTTGGTTTATGCCCTTATTTTTCCAACACCAAGAGTGTTCATACCTCAATTTTCAATTCTCAATTTTTAATTTTTTATGCAAATGATTTTTCTAAAGTGCTGCAATTTTCATTTTCCAAATTGTTAAAGAAATAGATTTGGCTTAGCTTTATTAGTATTTCTAAAGACTTTCAAGCTTCAATTATTGTGGTTGGTTGGGCATAAGAAGGTGCTCAAAATTCTTGACAGGGGTGGAATTTGAATCTTCCTATTTTAAATCTCTGTTCAGTACAATGTGAAGAACGTAATTATGACGTCAACGATTGAAGCAAATTGTTTGCCTCTGTTACGATGGAGCAAATTCAATCACTGCCCATTGAGCCAAAAGGTTGTTCTTATGAGTTTACTTTTTAGAAGAACAAGGTAACTTTAACATTGTATTGGATAGATGAGGTCTTGTGGCTTGATGAGGATGAATTGTAAATGCTATTTCCTCTCATGATAATTTTGGATTGGTGATAAGGGATTAAACTGTCCGCTCTCCATTTTCCCATCCTCTCTTTGTTGTTCTCTTAAGGATGCTAAATGGCAACATGTCAAATCAGAACGTAAACTGACGTAGAGCAAAAATCTTTATACTTGATATCTTCCTGCTTATATATATGTTGTTACATATATATTGTACGTTAAAGTTGTACATGAATTTTGATCATAAATTTTGTTAAAATAGTTCGATAAAAATTTAATAAAATATATTTTTCAATAATTTTAGATCACA
>JAOSBL010000003.1:5186780-5196879 GCA_027568915.1 Erythroxylum roraimae | reverse complement strand
CATAAATATTTTCCAAAAATCATCAATAATTACTCGCTTAATAGCCTTGACTTACAGAAAGTTTCGGGGTCCAACATGAATGATGTCAAGTGGGAGTCGATGAAGAAGAAGGTGGTTAGTACGATTCAATTGGCTATAGCTTCAGAGATCAAGCACAACTACTTGAGTGAGATGGATCCAAAAGCTTTGATGGATAAGCTCCAAAGTGTGTATGCCTCCAAATCGTTGACTAACATCTTGTGCTTGAGATGGGAGTTGTGCCAATTGAGGATGGAGGAGGGTACAACCTTCAAGACCACATTAATTTGTTCAACCAACTAGTGGCCCAATTGAAAAAATGAGGATGAGAAGATCACCCATCAAGAACAAGCTCTCTTGTTGTTGGCTTCATTACCCAAGTCCTACCAACCCATTATCATGACATTGCTTGTTAGTAGGGAAAAGATTACGCTAGATGAAGTTATGTTGGTATTAAGGGAGAACGAAAGGATGATGACACATATTGATGGAGGTTTTTCGGGTGATGGTGATCGAGCACTAGTTGTGAGGGAGTTTGAGAGAGGGAGGAATCAAAAGAGAAGGGGAGATGACTCAAAGAGTAGATAGAAATCGCATGCGAAAGATGTTAGGAACGTGGAGTGTTACTACTATAAGGAGAAGGGCCACATCCAAAGTTGATGCCCGAAGATGATGGAGGACTTGAAGAGTCTCCATTTGATGCAAAAGAAGAAGGGAAAGACTAACTTAGATGACAGTGGTGATTCCGCTAATGTGGTAATAGATGATGGTTATAGTGATTTATTATTGGCTACTCATGGTAAGGTGAAGGTGGGTTAAGAGAGTTAGGTATTGGATTAGGCCGCGTCAATTCATGTTTGTAGAGACCAAGTCTTGTTTGATACTTTGAGCCAAGATGGGGAGTATGGCCACATCAGCGTAGTGGGTGACCAAAAATTGAAGGTCCAAGGCATGAGGACTGTGGGGATGAAGCTCGATGATGGTATGACCCAAACCTTCCACAGTGTGAGGTATTTGCCAAGTGCTCATGCTAGCCTTATTTTCTTGAGGGAATTGACAAAATACAGGCATCGATATGTTAGTAGTGGGAGGTGATGCAAAGTGTACCACGGGCTCGCTCGGTAATGCAAGGGAGGAAGGTCAACAACAACATTTGTTGTGTGGAGGGCCATTGCATCCGGAGGGGCAAGGTTGTGAAGAAGAAGGTTCGATTCTCAAATGAGGTGGAGGTGTTTAGTTATTTGGGTCGAGGGAGGAATATGTTGAGTATCTCCCCAAATCCCAAATACTAGTTATGTGAGTTTTACAAGGGTGGACTTTGTTTTACTAACAAGTGGTGGCCGACTAAGTAACGAATTACTTGATTGGCCCATAGGTCGTAAGTTTTGGTAGCTTACTGAAAAAGCCAATTTATGATGAGATAAATAAGCTTTACACTTTTTTGCTATAGAGAGTGGTTCTCATAAAAACTAGAACAAAGGAGAAAAAGAGAGGTCTACTCTATTGTTTTGACATGTGGGACAGCAACTGTTTGGTGAGATAATCAAGAGGAAGCGGATCATCATCGACAAGTATTCAGTGTTGGTATCTCTTGGGTTTGTAGAGAGTACTAAATTGAGTAATTTTTTCAATTTGTACTAGAACCTAGAGATAATTGTGCTTGTTGTTGAGACTATTGTTGTCGGTTGTCGATTGTAATTTTGATTATTATAGTGGATTAATTTTAGTTCATAAAGATTCAAACCGTGATTTTTTTGGGTTTTCACGTAAATTACGTATGCGTTGATTTAGTTTCTTGCACTTTATTTCTCTTGTTATTATTGTTGTTGAGGTTGCAGTAATTTTTCCCAATACTTCTTTATCTCTTTCTTTGTTCTTTGCCAGCTTATAACTCTCTTTATTAGCTACCTTCTCTTCATCCACGTTACTATCCAATAAAGCTTTATAGGCAGCTTTCTTAATCTTCACCCTCTCTTATACATCTTCATTCCATCACCAAGACTCCTTCTTACTACCTCTAGGCCCTTTAGAAACTCCTAAGATCTCCTTAGTTACACTCCTTAAAAGAGTTGCCACTTCCTCTCACATTTGATTAGCATCTCCTTTTGTTTCTATTCTTCTCTGGACATTACTTTATCCCTAAGTTGTTCCACAAACATTACTTTACAATAATCCTTTTGTTCTTACGTTGCTAAAAAACACTAACTCTAAACTTTCTTTTAATGGAAGATCCCAATATGCATTCATAATTTTTTTGAATATTTATTTGGAGTGTATATATAAATATGACTTTTTACAAATATAAATAATTGATAGATTGCATGATTTGAATAATTTGTTCTATGAATTAAGTAATAGACTTATAATCATTAATTTTTGAATTCGTATTTAGTAACTTCTTAATATTATTAAGTAATCAACTTATAATTATTATCTTTCGAGTGTTTATTGAATGAATTTTCAAGATCATTATATATTTGGATAAATCACATAATAAATCATAGAAGTACTAACTCTAATTTAATTATCTTTAATATTGAAATAATAATCAAAATATAAGGCAGAATTTTGGAAAGGAAAATTCATATTTCAAAGTTCAAATTGTAGTTAATTTGGAACTCTTTTAACTTGAGGTGAAAGCAAAGAGCACCAGCTGTTGCGTATGTATTATAGTCGTTGGTTAGAGTCTTATTCAATATCCATGTCTCATCTGTAGCTAAAGTTAACAATAACTCACAAAATGATACAAGCCAACAAATTGTAATCTTTTTTCCTATAAAACTCTTGCTAGCTTAGGTGCTCATCCTTTTCAGATCAACATTTTTACTCTGTTAGCTTACAATCCATACTTCAAAGTCACCTAATGGATAAAACTGCACACAAGATCATCATATATTCTGGAAATAGTAATGATGTGATTGAAAAATATAACATCTTGAGAACATATTGGCCACTGTGTTAACATAATGGTCGACAGAACATTTTGAAAGTTCTGCAAACTATAAGATCGATTAAATATTGTGGGACAAGAACAGATTAGAATGGGGTTGTTTCTCACTCTCTTCAGCTTTTTTTTGGTCCAAGGAGTTCCCACCATTTTGTTTGCTGTTACTTAAACCAAAAATGCACGAGAAAACTGAAGAGACTGACATTGATCGGTCGAAATAGCTCTCTTCTAAGATAGAAATCCAAACATGTCAATGCCAACTTCTGAGTTACAATATCTAGCAACCGCGACTCACAAAGCCTCCTTCAGATCAAAGGTTTTTACTATGCATCTGGCACTGTCATAATCATTTAGGTCAACCAGCATTTTCTTCAGACGACGGGCAAGTGCACCAATCTCAGTGCCCGAGACTTCTGCCATTCGTTTTTTTTCCAGTGTCCTCCCTAGTAAGATTACATAATCCACCAGAGGTTGCAACTTGCGACTGCACAACAGAAAAAGGACTTACTGATATGTTGCAGCAATGAGAAACCAAACAACCTAATCATTCCTCCTCTTCATTTTCAACATGTAATGATGAACTAATCAATGTAAATGAACGTATGACCAGATAGTAATTATGTGGTGTAAAGGAAACAAATCCCCAAGAACATATGACCAAAATTCCAACAGAGTCCAAGACTATTTGCACAAAAGATAGCAACTGAAGCCAATTTGATTTCATTCTCAGAGATAATAAATAATAGAAAATAATGCAATATGCTAGGAGATCGTGTCATTGGACGGGAGCTTTTGTCAGAAAATTATAATATTAGTACCAACAGACTCATATGAATGAATTTCCACTGACAGAAAGTCCAATAGAAGACAAGGCTAGTTAAGGAGAAGTATCAAAATAAAGTTAGATTTGGCAAAAAATCTGTACCTGTGATTCCCTGTGACACTTGGACCAGACCACACACCAGATAAAGAATCAATAATCCTTTCAGTTCTCGTGATTGCATCGTGAATATTTGACACAATGCTTCTGACATGAGGTAAAACCTTCCCAAATAAAAGCTCCTCGAGAGCAAGTTTCTCCAGAATTGACAGCGCAAGGATATCCTTCCACAAGCAAATATTTCTCATCAAGCGAACAGAGACTCCAAACCTATATGCTGAAACTCGGGCAGCATTGGGCACGGCCTGCAGCACATGTGGTTTCCATGTTGGGACCTATCAAATGGCATGAAGATATAGAATGAGTACGTACACGTTCAACAAACAATTTGGAATATTTTATGTACATGCTCTCTCTTTCTTAGAAGGTATACAAACTGGAAAGTGCATCCACAGGAGAAAGATAAAGAGAGAGAACCAAATTATTTGTGGTCCAAATCACATACCTTAATATTCGCAACAGCATCAGCAAGCCGGGTATGAATTGCCAGTAACAGATCTGCCAAAGCCTCACTAGAGGGTGGAACATAATTTATGACCAAGCTCGTGGCAGAAGCAGCATTTTTTGTCTCTCGCAAACTAAGCATGTCCCAACAATGAGCAATTTCATGATGCAAAATTGGAATTGCAACTCTTTCTATTAGTTCAGGAACAAGATTTCCATCGGCATCATCAAGATTTACATCACCTCCATCTTCAGGCAAGCCATAATTGAATAGCAAGGAGTGCCTGAGAAACGGAAGAATTATGATAAAGAGAAATAAAAAAACAAATCAAGAACCAAATATGTCTTATGTGTCTATGAAAGCTATTGAAGTACGAGGAAAAGAACTATATGCATTTTCAAGACTTTAAGTAATACAAGGCCAATCAGTTATCCACTTTCGGAGAAGTAAATACGGAAAATTCAATAGAAAGTTCTAAAATTCTACTAAATTAAGTGACACTAGCCTCAATACATAATAGCATACCATTTCATATCAAAAAAATCTGCATCCTCATGGAGTGGATCCCATTTTAGAAGTTCCAGTCTAACATATGGGGAGAATATAGCAGGTACACTTAATGACATGTAAGCATCTCGGTAACTTGCTGAATACTCCTTTTTCCATCCCTCAAACCTTTTCTTAACAACTGAAAGTTGAGAATACTCCTCAGATGCATCACTGAAAATCTGATCAGCAGTCTGGAGTAATAAATCACGGTTTGACTGGTAAGCTGCATTTTCACTGTCACTCTCATCAGTGCTTGATTCTCCTTCTACTTTTTGATCAGAACCATCCAGTTCCATGGAAGACAATCTTTTGGAATCAAATCGAGCTTTTCTTTTTTTACGGGCATCAGCCCTCCGCTTCATATCCATTCGTTTCTGCTGGTTGAGATCCCTACCTAATTCATCTAGCTTCACCGGCAGATTTACTTGTTGTTCTTTCATAGCAGAAGATGCATCCTGTGCCGCCCTTTTAGCAGCATCAACGCTACCATGGGCATCGAGAACCAACATTGCTGCTTTTACAGCCACTTCTACTTCCATCATCTCATCATCAGTATCAGCGGTTCTTCTCTCTAAAATAGCCAACGCACGTTGTTCATTAAGTTTTTGCATTTGCTCTTCAAGTTCCTCTATGAAAGGGGCTTTATGCTGAAAAAAAAAACTCTCATTAACATCATGGTACTTATCCATTACTTTCTCATAAGTAGAAAAAATTTCTTGTAATTTGACTAATTGACAAGAAAATGTGTATGTAAGAAGATCCAGTTGTCAACGTGTTAAGTTACATATACTAATTGCAAGGCATCCCCAAGGAGGTAAAAATTACGGAGCTAAAAAGTAGGTCCAGAAACAGAGTCTCACAAGATCCCTAAGATATAGAAAGATATCATCATATTAACCACAGGGCAAAGGATGAATGAATAGAAGGGATGTGTGCCACCACCAAACCAGAAAAACGATCAGGTTCAATCACAGGGTAAATTTTTAACTAATTACAACTAGCATGAACTTATATCCAGATAAATGCACTTGAATTTGGGGATGTTGTACACGATTTAATTTCTATCCTTACATTTGGGCATGCATGGACACAAGCACCTACTGACATAGTAAACCAATCTTGTTATGTGAAGGATGATTTCAGGAATTGGAACACACTGATATACAAGGCATCCCCAAGGAGAAAAAAATTACGGAGCTAAAAAGCAGGTCCAGAAACAGAGTCTCACAAGATCCCTAAGATGTAGAAAGATGTCATCATATTAACCACAGGGCAAAGGATGAATGAATAGAAGGAATATGTGCCACCACCAAACCAGAAAAACGATCTGGTTCAATCACAAGGTAAATTTTTAACTAATTACAACTAGCATGAACTTATATCCAGATAAATGCACTTGAATTTGGGGATGATGTACGCGATTTAATTTCTATCCTTACACTTGGGCATGCATGGACACAAGCACCTACTGACATAGTAAACCAATCTTGTTATGTGAAGGATGATTTCAGGAATTGGAACACACTGATATACAAGGCATGGAATTAGATAAACTCATACCTGCAAAAATTCACATATAACAGAAACAAAGTCACGAAGCTTTTGCATAAAGATGAACTTCTCACCAGCAGCAGTAAGAGACTTTTCAAGAGAAGTAATGTTCATCAATGAGCTAGATAAGTTTTCATCTGCCTTTGTCAATGATGAAATTGTTCTACCATGAGATTCCTGACAAGAAGACAAGGACAGAGAGTAAATATAAGATTTTAACTATTGCCAACAACAATACGCACAAAGGAAAAGGTGTGAATTAAACCAAAGGAGGCATCAAATAGGAAATGAAACAAAAGATTTAGCTTGCCTGTCATCTTAGGATTTTATTCTATTGTTCCGTCCAAGATAAACAAATGAGTTTACAGCATATAATCTCAATTTTTACTTATAAATAACCTCTTTCATATCTTATCAAAGAAAATATCTTTAGAAAATCCAGAGTCCAGAATGTCATGATTCAATTTTTCAGACCAAGGCTATTACAACGTTAACAAATGGACACAGATATCTTCAAGCTAGTTCCACCATCAAATACTGCAGTTGTCAGTTCGTTGATTATACATTCTCTATTTTAGAATAATCGCTTCCAAAGAAAGAAACTTTTAGTTAAAGGAGCAACGCAAAAGTACAAAATCAAATAAAATTGTCCAACCTTAAGCCTCTTAACATTTTCCAGTAAAGCCCTTCTAGCAATCTCAGCCTGTTGAGGTATTGACAATGCATCCGCTCCAAATGATCCTCCAATATTAGGAACAGCACCATATGCCATTGACCTCTGTTGCTGTTGTTGTTGATTGTGCATCATCATATTTGATGGAGTAGTAGTAGTTGTGGCAGTACTACTCAAAACCCTATTGGTACCAGACGCATCATCCATTCTCTTCCCCAAACCCTTCCTAAATTGCTCTTCCTCCCAAATTTTGTCCTCCTCGTCCTCCTCCTGATCATCAAAAGCACCTTCTTTGACATCGGCAGCCTTAGCATTCACATCATCATCATCGACCACCATATCTTCAAACACACCAGGGGTGCTGCCTCCACTCTCCTTTTTCTTAACATGACCAATCATGGCAACCCGAGTCCTAAACTCCGGCTCCTCATCGCTCAATCCTTCTGCATCACTTCCATGATGATTGATTCCTGTATCCAGAGAAATATAATCCGGAGCAGCTCCTCTAGATTGCCTCATTCGCTCCCTTTTTGCCCTAATCTTCTTGATAGTATCCTCGTCAGGAATTAACGAATAGTCGTCTGATTTAGATTTCCCCAATCCCAGGGACGCCAATCGATCCTGAGCATCACTCCTGTCACCCTCTTCTACATTACTTCCATCATCTTCTAGAAGAAAAGGGTTGTTGTCAACATCGGGAGGTTTGAGGAGACCTTTGAGAACGATTTTGGGCTCAGAGGGTTTAGCGAGAGTCCGAGTGTTCTTCTGGAGCTCAAGCAGCGCTTCTTTGGTGTAGATTCCGGCTTGAGGCTGCACATTGGAGGCGGTAGAGGAAGGAGTCGGAGGGAGTCGGTCTTTGGCGGTGGTGAGCTTATGAGAAGAGGAAGTTTTGGCTTTGGCGAGGCGAGAGGTTGTTGTTGTCGAAGTAGAAGATGATGATTTGGAGGACTGGACACGAGAACTCGGCGGCGGTGTGACGTAATCTCCATCTTCGTCGTCCTCGAAGCTCAGGAGCTTCTTCTTGGGCTTAGAAGAAGAGATAGAGGAAGAAGATAGTTTCCGAGGAGGAGCAGTGGAAGGGGTGGGATTGACGTTGGTGTTGCCGTCAGCGTCGTCGTTGGCGTCTCCTCGGCGGCGGAAGTTTCTGGATTTGGAGGAACCGCTCATGGCTTCTTTAAGGTTTGGTGCTTCCTACCTACTAGTACCAGTTTATCGTTCCAGAGAGGTCACCATGGACTTGTCTGAATTTAGGGTTTTATACTGTTGATGTCATCAAGTGTGACACACTGGCCCGCTGGTAATGTACTTATGTGTACATTAAACATTTCAAATTTAGAGTTACCAATTCTGATTATTCTTAAAATAATTTATTTATATAATTTAGTAAAAATTAACTTTTTTGTATTATAATTATATTACAATTGTTAAGATTAATGTCACTACTTAAAATTAATTAATTCTATTTTAAATTTTATAATTATATATGTTATTCATAATTCTTATTAGTAACTAATATTAAACAATTAATTGGAATATAATTAATTAAAAATTATATTATAAAAATGATTAAAAAATCCAAACCAATTATTATAATTTTTATAAGTTATGAAAAATCAATCTCTCTATTAATTAAGAGTAAGTCTACGTACTATTGAACCTTTTCAAAACTCACATTAGCAGGGTTTTTAGAGGATGTCGTTGTTATCTTTGTTGTATAAGTTGTGAAAATAAATAAAAATAAAAGGTAGCCCAAAAACTCAATTACATAAGCTTTTTTATTTAAAAAACAAAAAATCAAATAAGACCCCTCAAGATTTCGTTTTACAGCGGGACTTCGAACTAAGTGTAATGATGACGTTGATGAATTAACGTTACAATTTTCAATAGGTTTTTTTTTTCATATCCTAAATTATTATATATGGCTTTCTAAGTTGTCTTCCTCCTTGGCAACTTGTGAGCAATCTGCAAGCAAAGAATAATATTAAATAATAATTAGTATGATTCTTACTTAATTAGTATAAATTAAATAATAATTAAGATAACTCTTACTTAATTAGTAAAAATACGTTCTTGTATATAACCAAAATAAATAATACATGTATGGAAAGAGGTGTACCAGATGGAAGCGATAGGGGTCAACACAAACATCTTGCATGAATGAGGTTCTACGTATGCTGTCAACTTCCCTCGGAACTGTTCTTCCAGAGTCCGATGCTTTAATATTTATTAAAATAGTTAGTTTTTGTCTTTTTAATTTTAAAATATATAATTGCAAATTACATAATGTACCTGCCAAAGATCTCTGGCTTGAACCAAAATGTCATCAGAGTTGAAGCCTATGTCATCCCAGTGGGCTGTTAGAGGAGAGCCCCACGTCTTCCTGTTCACCATTAGTATCACTTTTCTATTCCCCAAAAGTGGTCCAGCCCATATCTGCACGTTTTTTCAATTACTAAATTTTTATAGGTAAAAGACACCGTACGTACTATCCTATATTAGAATTTAACAAAAGTCTTCTAATTTTAATTTTTATATTTTAGAAAAAATATTTTTCTTAAATTTTAGTTAAAATAACTACCAAAATACATATATTTGAATATTAAACGTACACAAATTAAGTGCAGTTAAAAATAACTACCGAAATACATATATTTGAATATTAAACGTACGCAAATTAAGAGTCTATTTGGATGATCTTATATCAATAGAACTTTTGTCATGAGAGCTTTTATCAGTAGAGTTTTTTTTAGAAAAGTTTTTCTAAAAATTCAGTTGACTGTTTAGCTGTCAATTAAAAGACAGTTTTTTTGAAAAAGCTTTATACAATAGACTGTTTGACAACATAAAAATAAAAGATACTTTTATTAATTTTAACTATATTATATTTTGTAATAAAAAATATTTATGCATATAAATATTATTTAAAGTATATTAAATAATATGCAAAACACAATATATTAATTATTATATAATTTT
>JAOSBL010000003.1:5071789-5082223 GCA_027568915.1 Erythroxylum roraimae | reverse complement strand
AGAAAGGTACTCTTTATATTCCTTGACAGAGATACAAGACTAAAAGCGCCTGAGGTGGTGATATACTTGATGGTGTTGTAGGTATCCAAAGATGAGTACGGCTTTACTGAATTCTGGGAGGTCTATATATTATTCCCTTTGTGAATGGTAAGCCAAATTTCTCATGGTTGTCCTTTTGACACCAGAAGTAAAACAAAAAAAAAAAAGAAAAATCAGTTTTCACTATTGGTCGTCCTTGGAATATTTACTGACGTAGGGGTCAGGAAGATCCAGCTACTTGGGCAGCGAGTGTAGGAAACAGTTGGAGAACAACTGGAGATATTCAGGATAATTGGAATAGGTACATAAGCTTTCTGGCTATATATTTCATCGGCATTTGACATGTGTACATTTTTTATCAGACTGATAGGTTCTCTTGTTGGTTAGAATGACATCTCTTGCGGACAAGAATGACAAATGGGCATCATATGCTGGACCTGGCGGTTGGAATGGTACTATCAAATTCGTACTCTTTTGCTAAATTCCTTACTGACTTGGCCATAAGATGATAAGATTAAGGGTCTGGTTGAAGCAAATGAGTGGAGTTCATCTGCAACTCCACTTATCGTGTTCAGGGTAATGATGACTACCAATGGTTGGTGTATCTGATATTACAAGAAATGATTATACTGTCATCTGTAAATCATTGCAAGTGTAAAATGCACTAGATATTGCAACCGTTTCAAGTTGTTGAAAACCAGGAGATGCTTCTGCTCACTTAATGTCTGCCATGGATTAGATCCTGATATGCTTGAAGTAGGAAATGGTGGCATGACCACAGAGGAGTATCGCTCTCACTTCAGCATATGGGCTTTGGTTAAAGTAAGATCCAAGCTTCGGCCTTTTCTTTAATACTTGGCAATCATCAAATGCAATGTGGCATTCCATTACAACTACTTTTTCCTTTCCTTTTGAACTTTGTTACAGGCTCCATTGTTAATTGGTTGTGATGTCCGCTCTATGGACAATGTGACCTTGGAGTTGCTCAGCAATACGGAGGTTATTGCAGTCAACCAAGGTAAGAATGAATCTAGCATCGCATGTTAAACTCTCAACGTCATTATATCGTGGTAATGTATGAAAACGAAACAGATAAACTTGGAGTTCAGGGAAAGAAGGTAAAGAAAGATGAGGATCTTGAGGTAACCTCTCGTTGTTTGAACTTGAATGTGTTGCTTATATACATACAGATATATATATATATATGTACAGTAACATTTGTTGGAATGTGCTCAGGTATGGGCTGGTCCTCTTACGAACAATAGGGTAGCTGTGGTGCTATGGAATAGAGGAACTTCACAAGCAGCTATCACTGCTGCTTGGTGGGATATTGGTCTGAATTCTTCAACTGTTGTTGATGTTCAAGACTTGTGGGCAGTAAGAAATCTTCCCATTTTCCTGTTACTGTTGGAAGTCTTAAGCTTAATGTTCCTTTTAACAAATTTCTTCATTCCGATCCTCAATATGCAGCATACAACTGAGTGCTGTGCCCAAGATCAACTTTCTGTAGTAGTAGATTCTCATGCATGCAAGATGTACGTCCTGGAGCCACGCTAAGGCTTTGGTATGTTGGGGAGGAAGAAGCATTTGGCGGTGTACCAAGTTACAAGACAAGATATGGATGTCTTGCTGTCTTGATGAAAAGTTTGCAGCCATCGGTTTCCAAGTTGCACCTAAAGTTTTATTTGAAATAAATTAAATAAAAAAAACTCGGCTCTTTAAAAAAGTTTTGTGATCGAATTAAATCAAATATTTTATTTATACAATTATCTTTCTTCTCATTATCTTTTTATTTTTAATATGAGAATTGAAAATTAATTTTAGTTTAAACTTTTTAAATCTTGTTAAAATACCGAGAGTTTGGTCTAATCTTCAATTGATAAAAAGGTCATTTTTATTTTTATTTTTTTTTGTGTACAAAAGAGACAAAACACGCGAGCTAACTTAAAGCTCTAGAATACAGCGCTCCTTGCGCATCTCTTTGCAGTAACTCCAGAAGGTCCAGCGAAGGCACCCGGAGGATACGAAGGCCTAGACCCATAAGAAAAGCTACAACCGCCAGTCTGTTCGTACACTGATTTCCTTCGCGATAGGTATGTTGAAAGTGGACCTCCCATAAACGGGTGAGAAAACTTCTGATACCTGTCACCAAAAAAAAGTTCTCAGCCAGTACAATATTAAAAGACGAGAGGATATTAATAATCTCGAACGAGTCAAGATTCAAAACATTAACACATGCTTAAAACAATCTAACAAAAGCATGATACTCTAACCCTAATAATATATACTACACAATCATAACCTTGTGCTTGAGAATCCTTCCAACTAAAATCAGGCCCAAGAGTAGCCAGGGGTGTGCAGAGGGATAGTCTAGGCCTTTTGGGTCTCAGGCCCCTTTCGAGGGATGGTGTGTCGTGGCATGAAAAATGATAATCCCAGAAGTGAGCAGTAGCAGTTTCGAAGAGAAAAATGTCAAGCGGATTGAGATGGGGTGGCTGCCTGGAGATACAAACTCACTGCCTTCTAAGAAGCCCTCTTCTTCTTCATCTTCATAGCACTAGTAGTAGCGGTAGTGGTGGTTGTTGTAATAGTAAACGTATTTTCCCTACGGGAAGAACAACTCCACTACTCTCCGTTACTGCATCATCTTCTTCAAATAATGAAAAAACCCATATGATCAATGACAAAGAACCAGCTTTGGTAGATGGGAATGTGGGAAAGAATCCACTTTCAACTGTGGTTTCAGGAACAACAGCTAGAGGTCGAAGATTACTCAAGGTTCGTGAAGACAAAAGGAAACGTGAACATGATCGCGTTCACAACTATCCTTCCTGGGCAAAGTACGTTCTTTTTCCTTTTCTTTTTGAATATAATAAATGTTACCATGTTCAATTATGAGCTTCTTGGGTATGGAATGCAGAGTGTTAGAAGACGCTTGCAAATACGACGAGGAGCTTCGAGCCGTCCTTGGAGATAGCGTTGGCAATCCTGACCTTATGAAGAAAAGGGTAATCATCAATCCTATTTCACTTTAATGTCTTTGCTTGCCACCTCTTGCAATGTTTAGCATAACAATTTTATTACAAACAACGCATCTCTATTACATGAAGCAGGTTGAAGACAGAGTGAGGAAGAAAGGTCCGAGCTTTCAGAAGTCCAAAACTGGTTCTGTTCTTGCCTTTAAAGTCAGCTTCAGAGAGTGAGTAGTCTCTTCAATACAATGCGCCCCTACCCATGTTTCCTCTTTTCTCTCTCTCTCTCTCTTCTCCCTCCCCTGTTAATGTCAATTTACACTCTATAGCTAAATACTGCAACTTTTAGTGAATGTCGCGTGAGGACTTCACAATATGCCAATCTTTCTTTAACCTTGGTATCCACATTGGTTGCAACATTCTAGACAAAATTCTCTTGAAGATATTTGTTGCATGAAGTAGGGATCAGTATTCGTCGTTTGTGCACATGAATCTGATGAGATGATCTAGTTAGAGTAGTAACCTTACGTGGATAGAAGAGTAATTTACTGTCCAAGGAATACCTTTCTTCTTGAGTGATGAGTTTGAGCTTTATCTTAGTTATCTCTTGAGGGTTGACATTGAGGTGTGGATCATTATAAAGAAATTTCATTGTCTACATTTGTTCTGCCTGCAGTTCTTTGTTCTCTTGCTCACTTTATTGCTGTCTGTTACATTCTTTCAACTGTGTTGTAGTCTTTAATCATCTTTGTTTGGTAAATTTACCTAAAACCCATCATTGTGGATGTAAATGATATCTATAGGGTTTTGGCTGTATTTTATTTTATTAATGAAGAAATGCTTGCTTATGAATGTGTTAGAACCAATGCGATGGCTGTCTTATGTCCTTGAATATAATTCTCCTTTTACGTGTTACTTATGGAGCAAAAACTTGTAAGGTAATTGATCCCAATCAAAAAGCTTGTAAATCTGTTAAATCTTGTAAATTATAACTGAACCAGTATCCTTTTTTTGTTCAAACTTGCTGCAGGACTCGAAAATTATGGTTTTGACTATAATAAATTGCTGTTTCTTTTTCACTTCTGGTGACTTTGCAGCTTTACCTTTGTTGATTCTTACATATGGTTTCAACTATATGGATCTCCTGAGGATCGGGACATCAATCTTATTGGCAGTGTAAGTGGACCCTTTAACATTCGCTACTTGAATTCTTTATTTGATGGTTGAGAACATCTAAGAAGGCGGAAGCTGCTCTGGTTGGTTATCATTTTTTACGTGGTTCTATGTTGGGTGTGCAACTGCTCTACCAGGCGTGCTCATGAATTCTATTAATTGATTGATTGTAGGTTATCCAGGCATGGTATGTTATGGGACGATTGGGTGCCTTTAATTCATCAAATTTGCAGGTTTGGTACATTTTTGCATCTTTACGTTTTCACTTGCTTTTTGATGAACATGTATATGTGTCCCAGCTTAGAAGTTTTTCACAATCATAAGGTATACTGGGGGCTAAGTTGGTGTTTCTCTTTATAGGTGGTTCCTTGCTTTAATTTGCTCATTTGAATAGTAATTAGATGATGACGATAATACAAAACTATTATGTAAAATCGTAGTCAACAATGATGAGGTGTATGCATTGCAAATAATGCAAAACTATTATGTAAAATCGTGGTCAACAATGATGAGGTGTATGCATTGCAAAACAAACTTTCTTGTTTTATCTGGAGTAGATATAAGCTGAATTTAGTCCAGAATCTTAATAGAATATCAGTCAAACTGAATGAATTTGAAGCTGTTTTCGGTTCCTTCTTTTATGAGTTCATGTATTCTGATGTTTCTAGCAATGTTTTTTTTTTGGCTCCCACCATTATAAAGGAAAAGAGATGTTAATCTGTATGGAATGTTTCATAATTGTGTAGATTTTATAAAGCTTATCTGTTAACTTGTTATTCATCAATAACCATTGGTGAAAGTAGTAGAAATGCAGGAGAAATTGCAAAGTTAACAATTTAACAGGGACTAGTTTTTCACAGGGATGCTGCCTAAATAAGAAACTAATACAGGAAGTGGAAGAGGGGGTGAAATATCACTGTATATGGCAACTTGCTCTATAATTTTCTACTATGAGATGAATCAAGAACAAAATAGTTCATTTTTTTGATTGTTTTCTCTGAAAAGAGGAGTCAGGTCACAAGTATCTTGAACACTATGTTAGAAGACTGCATAGAATTAGATGGGCATATTCGTTTTGACTTTACTTTGCAATTTAGACAAAAGTAAATGATGTTATGTCAACTACATTTACTGGCAGTTGGCAAATTCATCAATGGACTATGATCCCCTCTATGATGCTGATAAAGGCTCTAAAGTGATGCCATCTTCTTTCCACGATATCGGTGACATTGAGTTTCAGGACAACTGGGGCCGTGTCTGGTATAACTTCTTAACACATTTCCTGTACTAATATGACATAGTTTATCTGAAAAATGAAATTGTCTGTCAGGGTGGATCTTGGTACATCTGATTTTCTTGCTATTGATGTGCTCCTTAACAACTTAACTGTGCTGAGTTCAGAGTATGTAAAAGCTGCTATAAACTCCTTTAGTTTCTGCAGCATCATTCACAGGCTGAACTCCTAATTAATTCATTCTTGACAGATATTTGGGCATTCAACAAGTGGTTTTTGGAGGTCGCAAGATGGGTGATTGGGAAGAAGGAATGACAAATCCAGAATACGGATACAAGTATTTCAAGATTTGAAGAGATTCTGATACTGCTTCTCTTTTGTATTGGTTTGTCCATTTATATACTTCCAGTCAGCTATTCAGTTATATTTTTACTGCAGCTTGCTCCCATTACTCATGTACACTTGAATCGTTTTTGGCATAGAAGTTAATCTCAACCATGATATGAGCTAGAGAGACAAAATTGATCACCTTCAGGACAAATATGTACCTTTTCTTTGATTCTGTTGCTAACAAATGGACAAGAAAGGGGCTATCACATCCACCTCAATACTCGCTATGATTCAAAGGAGAATGGAAGGTTGCTGAACAATTGGATGGTTTTTGCTGTACTAGAAATTTGCTATGTATCTGAACAAGACCAAGTCTGCAATGAAACTGAGTAAACTTTCATTCAAGAAGTCAATATTAAGGTGGATTACACACATCTTGAGATAAGCCACAACCAGTGAACAACAAAGGCATAGCTAAAGTTGAGTCACTCGCGTCAGACAAATGAATTGATCCAAGCTGAATGTTACAATTGTAACTACATGTTGCGTTAGAGATTGTTATGATCCTCTTCGACGAGGTGTACGGCAACGGCTGCAGGAAGGCAGACATATACACATCCTCAAAAGATTCCAATTAGTAAGGTAGAATGAGTTACTCGTTAATGCCTCCTCTGTGCATTGATATACAAGGAGGCACCGGGTCAGGCGATGGGGGGCAGAAGCAATGCATCGAATGATGCATGAAGCACCCACTTAATTACTAACATACACAAACTTGCTCCTGTCTCTGAAGACCATAAATAACCAAGGCAGATAAATCCCAGAGACAAAGGGTGGAAGGATCGAAATGCTATCTATCAACAAACCGAATATCCACTCAGGATTTTGATATCTGATCATGAAACTCCTTGAAGAGCTAGAGTAAGCTCATGGGCGGATTTTGCAACTGAACCTCCTCTTCTATAGAACAAAAGAGATAGGTAAAATATGAATCTGGGGCAGAAAATGTAAATATGAAGTTACAGGACTTCAAACTGAAGTAGAAACTGAAGTAGAGACAAGTTTGCACCTTGTTAGGCTCGGCAAACAGCGTTTAATTTTCTCAAGTTCTACATAGCAGAGATTGTACCTTTCCAACCTATAAAATCAAATAAACAGTGGAACGCCTTTTAGCTAATCATCTATACAGTATAACCTTGGTACGACTTCATTTCTCATTAACTACAAACCTAGAGTGCATACCTTTGCTCTGCTTCAATATCTACACCAACAGGAGCTGAAGCTGATACAGCTGAATAGACCATAGAACCATATATTCTGACAAGCTTAAGCAGCATGTCCAGACAGATGCTCAAATGCCTGATATGCCAGGAAATTTAGTTTCTAACATAAGGTATCTGACTTTCTGTAGGCATCTATAGATCTATCTTATAAATGCACGTTCATACAGACACCAATGGAGACATACAATAAACATATAAATGTAGATGAAAAAGCCAAAGGAGGATGAGGCAGTGAATTGGAACAGAAATGCCTGACGTAGCACAAAGAATTTGGGGCTGATGGAGACAGACCGGAAGGTGAGAAGAAAGCTTAATACAAAAGATCACAAACAAAACTCAATACAAAACTTCGCCAAGATTTTGAGATCTCAAGGACCAAAAGTAGATAATTTGCTTAAATTCTTTTCATCAACCAGATATTTATCTATCTACTCCATTAATAGTGAAGGCCCTTAAAACAAAGACATTATTC
This sequence comes from Erythroxylum roraimae, assembly GCA_027568915.1. Taxonomy (NCBI): domain Eukaryota; kingdom Viridiplantae; phylum Streptophyta; class Magnoliopsida; order Malpighiales; family Erythroxylaceae; genus Erythroxylum; species Erythroxylum roraimae. The sequence goes on along the minus strand of JAOSBL010000003.1, from coordinate 5,074,720 downwards.
TTTAGAACACGGAGCCAATAATAAAAATGAGGTGGGAATTGCTACACTCATTTGGAAGGCCAAGATGTGGATACGATTGAATCGAGGATATTACCATTTCTGAAATTACTTTTGCCATATTCGTCCTGGCAAAAAACTGCTTTTCTTTTGTTTTGGCAAAACTTGCTTACCTGGAATCACATCTAATCACCTTAAAAACAGAACTAAGAGTCTAATTTCTTGGTCAGATGAAATCCAAGAAATCTCCAGTTCCAAGGACAGGAATAGTTTGGTGAACAAATATTTTGGCACATATTTGAGAGAAACTACAATGCCAACCTTATCAGCCACAAACAGATGACTGAAAGAACAAAGTTATAGGAAAGCACCATTGTGCAGTATTAGAAGAGTTCTCAATTTACCATAATGAACTAGAGTTATATGCCTAGTAGGACCACTAATTTTGGCTAGCAGCTAATTACTATTCTGAGAAATAGCTACTATCTCATAAAACAGTAAGAAACAAATCAAAATAAGATGCATTTACAAAAGAAACTAATATAATGGTTTCTAGTTAATTTCATGGAAATTAGAACATAGAGTGATAACTATTTATTCTTTGCAACCATAATAGTCTAGGGAAAATGGCACTGTTCTGTTACCTATCAGTGTCACTCCCAAGAAGACAAGATAGAAGTGGTAGAAGACAAGTGCAAAGGTCCAACGTCACAATATCAATTTTTTCAGCCACAATGCTGACTACATCAGCAAGGACCTGCATTTTACAACAATATAAGGAGATGAAAACTTTGAGGATCCCATATGAAAATTCATAATAATACAAAAGCGCTTTTTAAGGAACAAGTAATAATAGTATATTAACATATTAAGAATTAAGGCAAAACAGAGAAGAGGGGGGAGGGAGGGATGCAAACTAGGAACTTACGGCATGATCAGCCATTTTCTCCATTGAACAAATGGCGCCTTTAACATCATTTCTCTCCCAATATCTAAGGACAACCTACAAGAATTACGACATAGTTGAATCCTTAGATCATGAATTATCGCTTGCATTTATTAGAAGTGTAAGATACAATCAAACAATTTTATCACCACTACTTGGATGACTTGCTCTATATAAAACTCCAGTACAAATTGCTAATCAATGCACAAGAAACATATAATTTTCCTGAGTATAGATAACTTAGAAGTTACAGAACATAAATTAAAGAATTTGATTTTACATATTACTACCCTAAGGATTCCCTACATATTAACGAAATTATAGTAATTTGGTTCGTATCCTGCATAAAATTGCAAACAGAAGATAAACCTAGAGGCAGTGATGCAAAAGCAGCATGGTTGGAAGAGAATTATTCTCTTGCAGGATTAAATCTTAAAGGTCCTGTAGGAAATGGATAGGCGTTGCCAATGTAAGCTTTTCCCTGAAATACAATCTAATCCTTTTATCCTATCTTAAGATAGACTCGAGCATGGCATGACTAGGCAAGGCTCCAGAAACGCCTTGCCCATGTAATTATATGAAAGCCTAAGATAAAATCCAACACAACTAAAACAATGAGCCACATTCTTAAACCCAAATCCAAAGACAACTCATTTCAAGGTCGTTAAAATCTGTGACCAAACAATTGGCTCCAAGCTTCTCTAAATTTCTCAAATAACAAAAACCTAAAATGTTAGATTTGAAGTAGAAATCAGCATACCATGTTTAATAAAATTATGGACTATGATTATTAATATTTTCTGTCAACATAAAATTTTAAAACAGAGCAAAGATGTAGATCGATGTAAGTTAAAAACTGTGGATATGGTCATAGTCAACCAAAGTATTAGATATCTTGTATACAAATGTACTTTTGGATAGGCAGGACTTTTATTTTCTGGAAAAGTACATAGAACACATAAGAGTCCAAATGACTTGGCCTTTTTTAAATATGCATACATTATTGAAAAGCAGTTAATTCAGAATTGTACATTTCCTAAACGTTTATTGTTAGAAGTGAATTTTAGCCTTTTTCAATTGTATACATGAACAGACCAAGCCGTAGATGGATGAATCAAAAATGATTCCACACACTTATTAGCAATACACATTAGCATACGCACGCATATGGCTACCCTATGCCTAGAAGATTTACATACAATTGTGTTCTTATTTGTCTATCATAGCAACCCACTTTCCTGATGGGATTCACCTGTAACTTGGTCAAGCGAGATTGCATGGAGCTGGTAAATTGGTCATGTTCTCGCAAAATGTCTACAATCACATCTTCATTGCTCAAGCAAGCCATTTCCTTTTCGGTTGAGGGTGAGCGTCCTCTTTGTTTAGACTACAGATTCAAGGGAATAGGTTAGCATTTAAGAGAGATTGAATGAGCAGAAGAAGAAATGCTAAACTGTTAAAGTCGACATAAAAAATAGGATTATTGAATGATGAGGAAAAAGAAGTGAATATTAACTGGAAAATGTTCCTACCACATTCAGTGGAAGCACGTTGTCTATAGATGGTGTCCCTGGAGAAATACTGGAAGGGTATCCCTCATAATTTGAAGATCTTCCTCTCCTGTCCCAATTTACAGCAAGTGTGCGCATTCTCCCTATATATTAAGCATGTACAAGTCAAACTACCTTGAACAGCTCAAAGTATAACATGAACAAGTAAGAGCCATCATACCTCCTTTTTGACTTTCCAAAGAGGGTGTTTCTCTATTTACTCTATGCCCCCGAGTGTCATCTGAAACCAAAGATAAAAAAAATTTCGATGAGAACCCAAAACTTCATAATCTGGGGCTGAAGTAAGGTGAAATCTCAAGACATAGATTCAAATATAAGTATAAACCAAACTATATTGCTAGTGAAATAAATCTTAAACAAGTAAAAGCAGAAGTCAAAATCTAAACAACAATGTAGATCAGTCTGCATCTTCCTATG
>JAOSBL010000003.1:5015041-5033784 GCA_027568915.1 Erythroxylum roraimae | reverse complement strand
CAACTGCGCTGCTGTTTGCCAAACGGAGGGCTTCCCAGGGGGACATTGCCGTGGCTTCCGCCGTCGTTGTTTCTGTAGCAAGCACTGTTAAAGATATGTACTTGTAGTAGATACGTATAAGTGTTTGTGTGTGAGAGAGAGGAGAATTAACCTGAAAATACGATCAGGAGTCGAACTCTTAATTGGGTCATCTCTGTCCTGTCTTTGTGCTTGAGAATAATCAAGGTGGCCTCGTGTATTTGCAATCAAGGTGGCTTCATGTATTTGCAATTTTGCGTGCATGAAGTTTTTTATCAATATGACTTCTGGTGTTATGTTTGATCTTTTTTCATGTTTAACCTTAATTTTTTGTTCATCCTGTCTTTGTCTTGTCTTCTCTTGTTGTATAAATTCTCTCCTTTATTGAGAATGCCAACCACTTCTTATCCTAACCAAAATGAAAATGGTTTGTCTCAAAATATGCAAATATACGAGTATGCTTATTAATAATGTTTTAAAAATTAGAGGTTTAAAAGGTTTAATCCTTATTAGATCTTTATAAAACTAACTAAATATTGAATAAAATTAAAAATTTTAAAATATAATTGAAAGAGATTATTATTAGAATTTAAAATTTAATTAAAAAAGATATTGTTAAGTGAAATTAATTGATTTATTTTAATTTATTAATTTAAAAATTAACGGATTAATTAAAAATATTTTTTTAAAACAACAAGAGTTATTAAAGTAACTGTATTGAAAAATTAAAAATTGAACCAGAAAATTAAACGGCTTAAGGTTTTTACAGCTAAATCATTTAGATTTTTTAATCATAGCTTATTATGGGTTCATAAATTAAATATTAAAAAGAAAAATATTTAAGACTATTTATAACATTTTCTCTACTTTAATTATACATTTTATAAAATTTTATCTATTTTAATTATATAATTAAATAATAGAAATAGATAGTTAAAAGTACCTAAATAAAGTATATTATTTCTTATTTTTGAAAATCTTTTGGCTCGTTTGGTTAACAGCTGATAAATTATTTTTTAGCTGATTGACCTAAATTAGTTGCTTGACCATATTAAAAAGCTAAAAACTTGTTTGGTATGAGCTGGTTGGATTGACTGATTCAACCCAATCAATTGATTTTACTACAAGAAAAATGAAATTTAGCGACGGAAATTATCGACAGAAAATTTACACATTTCATCGGTAAGTTAAGTTAGCGACGGAATTTACCAAATGACTAAGGCATTGGAGAAACAACCATAGGTAATAATTTAAGACGAATAACATGATGTCCATCACAAATTTACCGACGGATATTTTTTGTAATTGTTGGTGAATATACCAATAATTATTTTGTAATGTCTTTGGTCGGTAAAGTTAAATTGGTTATTTTGTCAATAAGTTAATGACAACGTTACTGATAGTTATTAGTTATCCGTCGATAAATTTACTAAAACTATTTTTTGTAATTTCCCTGCATTAAATTTTATTTGATGATCTTATAGTTGATTATTTCTTATGAGTTATTTATTGATAATATTTTAATTTATTTCTACATTTAATTTGTTAAAACAGAAAGTTGATTAATGATATAAAGTAAAAATTATCTTAATTGATAATAAAAAATTATTTTGTATATAATAAGTATTTATAATTTATGAAATGGCTACAAGTACGTTATTCATTTGGTAACCGCAGATGCTCTAATTGCTGCGATGAGGTGCTACATTTCCCTTTCAACTCATCCACCTCATTACGGAGCTGAGTTATGTACTCTATCGATTGTTGCAACTGAGTTTCTAATGTCTATACTGTGCTCCGAAGCTCATGAATTTCATTAGGTGCGGACCACTTACTAGATGCTGCTGTATTAGATATGGAAGATTGTGAATAACATGTGTTCGCAATGAACCTAAGCCGAATATCCTTCCACGACGGTCCCTACCTCCTGCTGCATGAAGATAGGTTTGAGTCTAATCAACATCTTCAGACTGTTGAGATTGTCGTTGAATGCTTTCTTGTATTTAGTCGTATCAGAAGGTAATGTTTATGTTCGTAACTGATAATTATTAAGCATTAATATTAAAACATAAATTTCACATACATTTAGTTATCTACATAGGATCTTAACGAAGGTCACACCGTTATGCATCTTAGTGTAATGTGCAAAAAGAGCTAACGAAGTGTAGGCTTCGTACTTATAGCATTTTCTTGCATCAGAATAAAATGTTATAAGTGAACTACAATTTATAAAAATTTTGACAGAATTTTCTTTATTTTTATGATATTTACCCTTTATTGAACAAAGAAAATAACTCAACAACACAGTCATATATTATTATTATTATTATTATATGTTTTTTGTTTTTTATAAAAGCTATAAACTTTTTTGTAAAATTAAATATCTAAATTCTAAATTCTTATAAGAATATTCAATGTAATACTAAGATATATAATATTCACACCCTTATAATTTTTTTTTTAAAATCATGTCCTTATAAGTCTTTTATACATCAACAACTAATACTAATCAACATATTTTATCAAACATTGTTAATAAACAGTTGATATTATTCGCTAGTCAAATCAACTGATATAATTAACTATCAGCTAATGCAATCCGATGCTTGCCAATCAGAGTCTTCATCCTTTCTAGATTTCTTGTAAATACCCTTATTTTCTAAAATCATTTAAAATACAAGCTTAATTTTTTAGGGATTGTTTGTTTCTGTTTCTGATTTTGTTTTTGATTTTTCGTTTTTATTTTCAAATTTAATAAAAAATCTATTTATTTGAGTTTTTAGTTTCTACTTTTAATTTTAGTTTCTTTCAGTTCTCAAATTTTATGAAAGCCACCAAAAGTGATTTGTTTTTCATAATATGGTTTTGTATCAACTAAATATATATTATTTAATTATTTGATATATTAATTATTAATAAAAATTATAAATAATTTAATCTAATATTATATATTTAATTAATTTAATTTAATTATTAATAAAATTATGAACAATTTAGTTTTATTTAATTTTTATAATTAAAAATAAATTAATTAGATAATTATTAACAAATATAATTAAATTTAAAATATCTTTGAAATATAAAATTTTCAAATAAAATTTCATAAAATAAGTAAAATAAAATAAAATTTTAAAATTATTTATTTAAAAATAAATAGTTTATTATTAATTTATTGATAAATATTATATAAGAGATTAAAATAAATTTAATTAATTAAAAATAATTTATCTTTAATTTTGTTTAATATGTAATTATGATTAATAATAAAAATATAACTAAAAACAACTAAATATGTTTTACTTTTATTTGAAAGGAAAATAAAGATTAAAAATTACAAAAAAAAAGAAGTGAAAGTGTGAAACTAAAGTTACTAAACAGTCCCTTAAATCTTTAAAATTTATTAATAAAAAACAAAACTCGTCTTCAAAATAATTCAATAATACTAAAAAAACAAGTTTGTCGCTGAATTTCTATTTGATTCGGTTTTAAAATTAAAAAATTATTAATTGTAATTAAAATTTAAAAAAATTAACAACACTCTAATTGCAGAAGAAATGGTTGCATCATGTCCTTGCTAACATTGATTCTGTCAAACTTTGTCAGCCAACGATCACTGGCGAGCCCTTAAGATTAGAAACTCCATTCACACAGAAATATAACCGAATATAACTGAAGAACTTTTCACTAAAAGAATCTGGACTCTACAACGCCTTGTTGAAGAAAATATGATTCCAGATATCAAAAGAATCTCAACACATAAACTAAAAAGCCGCTGCGAATGTAATTACCTAACCACTCAAATGCTTGAATGTTCTTCTTGTTGTCTAGGCAAGCTTAGAACCGTGTCAGACCATCTTCCTGGTGAATGGTCACTACTGTTTGATGAAACGCGAGCTTCTGCTCTGGCTTCTCTTATCATCTTCAATACCTCCCTCATTGATGGCCTGCTCTCTGGTGCAAGTGACACACAGACCATTGCAACGTTTATAAGAGCCCCAAGCTTCTCTTCAGCAGACTCGTTGCTTGAGGGAGGGTCGTCTCCTGATTCTGCATCTTCCTCGCGCACCGACCTTACCCACCTAGGAATGTCTGAATTATGCTCCTGAACAAAGTCCTGGAATGGTGTTTTCCCAGTAAGGATTTCCAGAATCAGGACGCCAAAGCTGTAGACATCAGAAGGCTGGGTGGATAGTTTGGGCATGACACGAGTTTCAGGAGCTCGATAAAAGAGAGAAGTAGCAGTTGGTTCCTCCTGTGAGTCTGGATCTATGAACATGGTTAGACCGTAATCAGTGAGGCAGGACTCAAAGTCGGGGCCTAAAAGCACATTGGAGGATTTCAAATTTCCATGGGTTAAACTTAAACCAGGACTATGGTGAATATGAAGCAGTCCAGTAGCCAAGTCCTCGGCTATTTTGAAGCATGAAGTCCAGTGGAGAGGCTTCCCACCACCTGTTCTTGTTCCTGCAAAACTGAATGTATCAAACAAAGCTGGAAAACCCATGCAAATCCCTCATCTCATCCCAAAACAAAAAAATCCAATTAATTAATATGTAAATTAATCCTATAAAAATCTAATTAAACACATAAAGATTTTACATAAAACGTAATAATGAATTCCTTAATAGTGACTGAATTTCATGTTATCATGCACTATCATATATCAAAATTAGACATTAAGAGATCTGATGGACCGACGTACCGTGAAGCAGAGAGAAAAGACTGCCGTTGGGGAGATAATCGTATACAAGAAGGCGTTCCTCTTTAGCCTGGAAGTAAGCCCTGAGTGGGACTAGATTTGGATGTTTCAACTTACCTAAAAGCTCCACGTGTCTTGTGAACTCCTCAACCCTTGGATATGTTGCATCGTTAAGCCTTTTGACGGTGACGATGAGCCCAGACTCCATTACTGCTTTATAGGTGCTCCCTATTGTACCTCTACCCAGAGTTTCGGCTGTTGCTTTCAGTAAATCCTCCAAGTTGTAACTCGGATGCTTATCCCCTGCGCTCAAGAACACCAAAGTCCCTAGACCCTCATTATCCCACGAAAACCCCCCTTGTTTTACTCCAGTATTACCACTCATGCCACTGTTCCCTCCGCTACCCAGTCGGCTGGTGCCGTCTCCTGTTGCTGTGCCACTCGGAGTTACACTTGAGCCTTTGCTTCTCTTTTCCCCTGTGTCACTCCCCTGTTTCTTGCCAATCTTTTTGGCACGCAAACAACACAGCATAGCCACGATTGCAGGTATCAACAACAACCCACCAACAATTGCAACGAGTATATCCACCCACTTGCTCTTTTTTGATGATGGGGTTGGTGTTTTAGGCTGTTCAGGACTCTGTGTTGATCCTGACTGAGTTTTCTTCTTGCAGGAACTCTGCAACTGTTCACCACAGAGATCAGTGTTACCTGAAAAAGACCATCTGTTGAACCCAAGCAATGCAGAGGTCACAGGAATCTGACCCGAGAGTTGATTGTTAGAGACGTTGAAGAATCTGAGACTAGATTGATTCAAAGGTGGGATCTTTCCACTGAAGAAGTTGTTTTCCAAGGAAAGAGAGTAAAGTCTAGTGAGGTTGAGCAGAGAGGTTGGTAACGGACCAGAGAGGTGATTCTGTGCTAAAATTATCTCCTTTAAATGGTGTAGGCCAGTAACGGAATATGGGAAATTGCCAGAGAGATTGTTGTTGTTGAGGAAAAGGGCTTTGAGACTGAGTAGACCAGAAAGATCTGGGATTTGGCCTGAGATTGTGTTACCTTTGAAACTCAGAACTCGCAGTTGATCCAATTGATTCAGGCTTTTGCCGTCAATAGTACCATTCAGGTTTAGATACTCAACAACAAGCTTTGATACCCTTCCATTGAAACACTCTTTGATACCTTGCCAATTGCACACATCGCTTCCTTGTGGCCATGGCAACGAGTTTGAAGGATCAATGGACGATTTTAAGGCCAATAAGGCCTCCATATCGCCTGATCTAGCCGGAGAAATGAGAGAAATGGCATTGACAATGAAGAATAACACTGCGATGAGGAAAGGACACCTTGAACTTGAAACCGCAAGCGGTTTCATCTCCTTCAAACTAGTCTCTGAAGGCCACGATTGATTAAGTAAAGAAAAAGAAACACAGAGTAAGTTGTAAAAGAGAGACGAAACAAAAAGTTGAATCTTTTTTCAGATCAAGGTCTAACCTACGGAACATGTATAGTGGGGTTTTTGATCTTTTTCCTACGAAGTTTCCATAAACGAGAAACAATACAGACACCCAAAGAGTGGGAATCCTAAAACGTAAAATCCATGGAAGATCAATCCAAAACGCCACCACAAACTTTTTTATTGGAAAAGGTACTGTATATTCTGCTTCCTGTCTTTTGGCGCTTATGAACCATAAGCAGCCTTCAAATCAAATCCTTTCAGCAACTTCACAACTACCATTTTGTACTCACAAACTGAAGAAATGGCTGAAAACATTCCCATCAACTGGTCTGACATAACAGGCAAGACAGTAACTCATTTCAGTGCTTAAAATTTGTTTCTTTCTCCATGATTGCGAGAGGAAGGCTTCAAATTCAAAGAATAGAAAGGGCAAAAATGCAAGCAGTAAAAGAAGATCATCTGATCATATCAACTACAAAACTGGAGGAGAAGTAGCTGCAGAGTCATTTAAGGCCAAAGAGAATACAGTAGCCATTGGTGAGAAATTGAAGACTCTCTTCCAACTGTCTGAGCGCAGTCGGATAACGACGAGCTGTGTCACTGGCATCTCTGCTCAGACTGCAAGTTTTAATCTTTTTCTTTTTCTTCTCTCCTTTTGTTCCTGTACTCATACAAATGCAGCCATTCATGGAGAAAATAAGGCAAGCTTTTACTACTCAATTTCTTGGGCTAATAAAAGAAATATCCTATTTGAACATCGACTGCATCTTCTCCCATGGAATCAGGCCTAACTTTTGCAAGTGGGAATTTACGTAACCACCAAAAACTGTGACTTCCATCAAAGAAAATACCAATAACAAATAATGTTCCATAGATCTACCTTTACTCATTGTACGTACTCAGAGGGATACTAATTCAACAAAGAGAACGGTGCATGTGAGTTGTAAGGAGAAACCAAGAGGCAAGAACATGTGTATCTTACTATCTTTTCACTATATGCTAATCCCAGACTAGTGTCGCGTAAAAGTTTGAACAATTAATGGGGTCGGTTCATTACATTTGCCAAGAGACAGGTGTTGGCAACCAACCAATCCGTGCAGAGATTAAGGCTATAAATTTCTCTTCTTTTTTTTTTGAAAAATTTAAAAATGATTCGTTAGACATGTGCAATAAGTCCCAATGACATGTTAAGAGACCCATTGAAAAGGGTCTGTAGTCCGTACTCTTTACAACAAAGGCTATAAAGTTGATAGTGGTTAAGACGTTTGTTTTCAATTATTTGTTACCTTTTTGTGACAACCGAAGAGGCTTAGTGAGCTACTCACATGCAACTACCGACTATCTTGTGGACAGAATGTGAAAGATACAGGAAATGCTATACATTTTTTGTCCTTTTGAGTGATAAGAATAGAATCTCCGGTGGACTTACTGTTGTAGGTCAATATTAGTTGCTAGAATTAATTGATTGAAAAATTTTAAAAGTAATTATATATAAAAACATAAAATTTAAAATATTAGAAATCTCTAATATTGATTGAAGAATTTTGAAAATTTTCACAAGTCTTTTGTAAAAAAAAATATTTAATTCCAATTAAGAAAAATTCAAAAGTTTCATAAATTGTTTACATATCGTACGACGAAGATTCTAACTATAATACTATTTTTGTTAGAACCCAACTACAATTGAATCACGGGTATAGTAGAAAACAAATTTTTTTACGGATTCTGAGTGAATATCAATAATTAAATAAACTTGAATAAAACATAAAATGATTTAAAAAACGTACCTTACTCGCTTTTTCTGTTGAAAAATCTTTGAAACTTTTTCAATTGATCAATCACAGTTTGTTTGCGCTGCCTTACGTTCATGGGTGAGTTTTCACCCATCGTTTTTGCACGGTGGTGACGCCAAATCAGTGGCGTCATTGACCCTCAATCACCGGCAGATACATTTTGCAAATGTTTAGAGTACAGTAGCTTGGACCAAAAATTCAAAAATTTATTGGTCACATCAAAGCTACAGTGAGAGGCTTGAGACAAATAGAGGAGCAGGGAACATACGCAAACACAAAGACGAGCAGGGAAATAGAAACAAAAATGCAGGAACGCATATACATTCTCTTGTTGAACAATTGGTTTTAGACTCCAGAAATAGAACATGCACAAACCTAGAAAAACACGTACATTCGTGGAAACAATTTGCAGAAACATCGCATAATGGATGCAAGATTATTTTCAGAAGGCAGATAATAGGGGGGGGAAGAAATTAGGGATTTTAAATATGCTATTGAGCATAACACCATCAATTTCTAGAAAAAACACATACGTTCGTGGAAACAATTTACATTGTCTTCAGATTTTAGTTTTGGCATAACTCAAAACGCAAGGCATACTAAAACGATTTTAAAACCAACGTAAAAGCATCGTATAACATATAGATAGGCAGAACTCAAAACGCAAGAACAGTTGTAAAAATAGCTTTGGAAGAAGACAAAAACTGAAGCAAAACATATCAAAATTAGCAATAATCAAGCCTCTAATTCAAGATTATCAAAAGGCTTTGATACCACTGTTGGATTTTAACCGTGTTCGAATCATAGGTGCAACAAAAAAACAATTTTTTTTACTAATTCTGAGTGGATCCTAATAATTAAATAAATTTGAATAAAACATAAAACAATTTAGAAATCCTACCTTGTTCTCTTTCTTATTGAAAAATCTTTGAAACTTTTTCAATTGATTAATCACGAGTTGTTCAAGTGTCCAGTCTCTGATGGTATCTACAGAGCAATTCTCTAAATGTTTTGAGAGGAAGAAGACAAAAAGCGTTAGCTTCTAAAAAGCTCTTCCCTTTAAATAGAAAAAATTATAACAGTCTTTTATTAAAATTAAATCTCTTTAATTATAATTGAAATCAAATTATAATTATAATTAATTTAATTTTAATAAAATCAAATATCTCATATTTGATCCCAAAGTTTCTCAAACTTTATAATTAAGTCCAACTTAATTAAATTGATTTTTCTTTCACAAATTGCTCTTTGATGTGTGACCCATTAGGTTCCTAATAAATTGGCAATGATTATAAATTATAATTCTAATTCACAATTAGAATTAGATAAATTAAAACTTCTTTTAATTTATCTTTAATTCTTTAATTAAATAATTTATAATCATAAATCATGATTGACATCTAGCAACATGTCATGATTACCCAAATATAAGGAATGTCAAAGTGATTGACTTAACCTGTCCATGCATGGCTATACTATATAATTTAATCCTTTCGTCATCCAATATTCTAATTGGACAGAGTATGGATACAGTGTCTACTCTTATCATCCAATCATATTCGTTCTTGCTAATTAGTAATTGATTTATTATTGAAATTTGAAAAACTCCTTTTCAAATATCAATTCACTCTGACCAGAGAATTACATAAATCATTACTACTCAAGAACAGTAGAATATTCTCTCTAATTATTTTGGAGTGGCGAATCCTATATTGACTTACTCAACTATCTACATATGGTTCATTCTGTATCCAATTACTATCGACTGAATTATCTTAGGACGATTCATAAGTAGCATCAAAACACAGTAATTCCCACACTAGATACCTTGGTAATCTTAAGTCTGAGGATAAATTATACAACCATCATTATGAGATAATCCATAGACACATAAGTAACATTCCATCCAGAATTTTCATAATCGGGTCAGTTTAGTGACTTATTCTCTAACAATCACCCACATATTAGTTTAAGTATCTCTATATTTTAATTTACGAGATCAATTACTTTCTTCATAAGAAAGAAACATAATGTATGCTAATTTTACCGTTTCAACAATTTCCAGTCTTGATGAAACTACAACTAGGAACATTTAAGAATAACACATAAGTGTAAATTGAATTTCATAATTATGATCTCATCATAATTTCAATTATACAGTAATTATTCAAAGGATTTTATTTTTAGTATTAAAACATAAAATATTAATTTAATTAATACATAAGGATAAATAAAGTCTTTTCGTTAACTCAAAATAATGTTATACAATAATTTGCATCCAATTGATTGAATGTTATACAATAAACGTTATGCAAGGGCATAAACTAACAATTTTCACATAATAGAAATTTTGTCAAATTTACATTTTTTTTCTTTGTTTTGAGAGGTTTTCAAGGCAGAAGTCTAGGTGTTCTTCCTCTACTTTGTTACTTATTTTTATTTATTTTGGGTATCTGTTTTAATAATACAAAGAGAGAAAAATATATTTTTTTATTTTATTAGGTTTTATCTAATAGTGGTATCAAAATTGAAGTTCAAAGGAATCATTTTCTTATGTGATTTAAGATAGAGAATTCGATGACTCATGATGATGATATGTTCAAGCTGTTAGCAAAAAAAGAATTATTAAAAGTCAATGATAGAGGATCGTTTGAATTATAGAGATTTACATGTGCTAATTATTAATGGCAACAAGTTGGAGAAAAAGAATGACAATGAATGAGCAACATTGAATCGAGAAGCGACGGCTATAATCTAAAAATACATAAATTAAGTTTGTTTCAATATATACCTATACATTATGATCAAAACTTGAAGGTGATGATTAAAAAGAAAACACCACACAATAAGGCACATATCATAAGACGATTGATGAAGTTGAAATATAAAGATGACCAAAATATGATCAAGCATTTAAATATTTTCAAAAGAGTTGTCAATTAGCTATCAAAGGTAGAAATGACCAGTAATGATGAGTTGCAAGTACTACTTCTCATTTCAGGACGTGCTTGTTTGAGGGGTATGAGAAAAGGGGTATGAGTATGGAATGAAAATTGATGGTTGGTATGAACCTATCATTAAAGACCTAAGAGTTTTATTCTTTGATTTTGGCAATCCTCCATTCGTCTTATAACCTAGAGGAATGGGAGAGAAGAATGTGAGTGATTGCATTATAATTAATCAAATATAGTGAAATCAATTAAATAATTAATTACACTATAATTAATCAAAATATTGTAATTAATTAATTAATTAAAATATAATTATTCATTAATTAAAATATTGCAATTAATTAATTATAATATAATTAATTACAATATAATTATTATTTAATTTATTACATTATATTTAATTAAAATATAACTAATTAAAATATAAATTAATTAAAATATTATTATTATTATTTAATTAATTACATTATATTTAATTAAAATATTATTATTAATTAAAATATAACTATTCATTAATTAAAATATTATTATTCATTAATTAAAATATTACAATTAATTAATTAAAATATAATTCATTAAAATATTATTATTATTTAATTAATTACATTATATTTAATTAAAATATTACTAATTAAATCATTAATTAAAATATTATTATTAATTAATTAATTGCAATATAATTAATGAAAATATAATTCATTCATTAATTAAAATATTGTAATTAATTAAAATATAATTCATTTTGTAATTAATAGTGGTTGGTTTGTAAAAAATATTGTAATTAATTAATTACTATATTAATTACAATATTTTTTACAAACCAACCACTATCAATGGTAATGGTAATTATTCCTTCATTTTAACCAACCATCATAATTATAATGATTATATCAATTCTCATTCCTTTCTATATTCATTCTCATTCTTATTCCCGTTACTTTTGATGAACCAAGTGCCCCCTGAGTGCTCTTAAATTGTTAATACTTTAAGTCCTGTCTCATAAAACTTCATTTATAGTCTTAGGTTATATATGCAAAAAATGCAATTAAAAATTATATAGCATTGTATTGAGAGACTATTTTTCAATTTTATAAAATTTAGAGACCGTATTGTAAATTTAAAAAAAATAATTCAAAATAGTACTTGATATTAAAAGATAGTAGTATCGTACCATCCTAGAATTAAATTTGATATTGAGTTCAGTATAGTATTCATAATATTAGTTAGGATACTAGTTTCAGAAAATTAACCTCAAAATACTTGACTTCCTTTACAAAGGAAGTTGTCCTATGGTAGTCTAAACTACAAAAATGTGTTTTCTGTCAAGAACTAAAGTGGAATATATCACAATCACTCAAACTTGAACGAAGATGCTTAGGATGAAATTTTTATTAATTAAATTAAGCCAAGAGTAAGAAGATTATGTGTTGTGTTATGACAATTCAACTCCTATTCACTTAGAGAAAAATCCAAGCTTTCACTTTCGATTAAAACATATCAATGCTCTTATCATTAGACGTGAGATATGTTTAGAAGAAAAACATTTATAGCTTGACAAAGTTCATAATATAAAAGCAAGTCCCACTAAAACGCAAGATTTGGAGACGTTTAGGAGTACGTAGTCTTATCTTACCAAGTAGAGGGGTTGTTTTCGATAGGTTAACATGTAATGCAAAATAATGATAATATAAAATATAAATAAATACGTAAAAAAAAAACAAAAACATGTAATGCAATACATAATACGGTAATTATAGAATATATAAAGATTGACAATAAAAGATAAAATAAGTAAATAAATATACACAAAAAAAGAAAAGGACAAGAATAAATCAAATAAGTCATTATAAGAAAGTAATTCGACTATAAGGGAAGTACTACTAATCAAAATATTAAGGCTAACTATAAAATGAAAGACTCAAAAGAAAATTCTTAAAAGACTTAAGAGAATGAGAAAGACCTCTTTATGTGAGATCCTCGAACCATATCCTAGTACTCCAAAGTTTTTTATTGTGGGTCATATCTTCGATAATTTCTAGCAGAGTTATATCATTCTTGATCATTTCCTCCTGATTCTTCTTAGGCCTTTCTTTTTTTCTCTTACATTTTTAAGTACTATTTTCTCACATCTTCTTACTGGAGCATCAGAGTGTCTTTTTTTAACATGTCTGAACTATCTAAGCCTCATTTCTTTTAACTTCTCATTAATATTGGCCACCTTTAATTCGTTTCTTATCAATACATTATTGACCTTATCTCTTTTAGTAATATTACACATCCAACGAATCATCCTCATTTCCACCATCATTAGATTATTACTATGCATTTGTTTAATAAGCCAACACTCTGTGCCATATAGCTTGACAAAGTTCATATTGACAACAATTATTCCAAGGTGATAACTAAATTACTTTTAAAAAGAAATTTTGAACATTATTTTCAAATATCAGTATGATGGTATTCCTTAATTAAGTCAGCAGAAATTTGTTGATCACTCCAAAATTGTGAGTCAAAAAATATTAATTAGTTTTGTAATGGTTTCATAGGGAATTCTAAAGGTTGTTCATATATGAGAAAATGTTGGTCACACATAGAAAAATATTGGTTATGTATAGGAAAATAAAATTTCAAATATTGAAAATTTTTAACACTATTTGAAAATTTTTGCAAGACTTCACAAGCCATATATATAGAGGACAACATATATCTTTCATAAATTCATACCAACTAAGAGAAAAATCATCAAAGAAGTTTGAGAATTTTTTCATGTGTCTGAAACATAAACATATGTTACATAAATTTAGGTGAGAGAGATTCTCATTATAATCCTATTTTGATATAGAAGAAGTTCTTCAGAAGATGAGGACAATAACTAAGACATTTCTGGAAGTTAAGGCCTATACTAAATTTGTTGGTAGTTGTTTTGCCCATGAGTTTGGTGTAATGGTGCTTTAAAAGGGTTAGAAGTTAGAATTAACAATGGCAAATGGGTTGATCTAGCCCAAACTCTATATAACTCAACCTAATATGAAGTTTAAATATGTTCAAGTTTTTGCGTATACTTAAAAAAAATTAAATTTATTTTTTGAAGGCAAACAGGTCCTAAACAAGTTTAAAATGTAAAGATAAAAGTTTAGAATTTATTATATAAAAATTTAGGTAAAATTTTGATTACGTGAATTTTTTAAAATTTTATTTGTTAATTTTGAGTTTGATTCAGTTAGATCTCAAATCTTTCAAGTAAATTTTTTTATGTCTTTTCTTTTTATTTTTAATAATAATAATGCATTCAACTTAACGGCATTGGTTATCTCTAAAAAAAAATTGAAGAAGAAAACTTAATAGCATTGGTTCACTTTTTCTTATTTTTGTGATAATGATATACTCCTAACAATTAAGTAACTTGTGGGTAATAAGAGATCATAAATCTGAAACCCAATTTTGTTGTTTTAGTTTTGATGGTCTTAAACATTGTCAATGTTACAAAGGTTTTCATAGACACCGAATTTATACCAAAGTTGTGCCTACTTCTTTGTACGACAACCTCACTTAAATTCTTTTAAGCAAAATTTAGCTTTCTCACGTTATCGTTGACCAACAAAATTTTGTTCTCGAATACCTCGCCCTTGAAGTTTAAGTTTGTTTAAGCAAAATTCAGCTTTCTTACGTGATTGTTGACTAACAAAATTTTGTTCTCGAATACCTTACCGTTGAAATGTTTAACTCTCACACTCAAGTAAGAATAATATGAAAGTATTAAATAACTATAAGCAAAAATAAACACACAAGAGCTAGGATCAAAACCAACTTTTATTACTTTCTCAAAAGTATAACAAGAAATGCTCTCTCTCAATGTGTTTTCTTCCCCTTTATCGCTCTCCCTCCAAGAGCAAGACTTCAATAAGTTATTTGTAGGCACCTTTGAGTTTACAATTCATAATTCTAATTTAAATGAACTAACTAGATTGCCTTTATTCTTATTAGATTACATCATACTAATCAATTGGATGACACTCATCCAAATAAATCACTATCTAATAGGATTTAGTTATATTACAACTAACAAGATAAGAGATTACATTCATATTTATGAAGAACTCTACCATCTTCAAATGATCCTCCCACATGAGGCTTCAAATCTTCTGTACTCCTTTTCTCTGTGCCCTTTGTTCCAACAACATCCCAACTATTTAAATTTTCTCTCTCTTTATTATTGTATGGTTAGATGTTACTTAGAACATGTAGGCACAAGAAAAGGGGCACAGAAGATTTGAACCCCCCACATGGTTTTATCTTTTAGAGTTAATATATATCTACTGTAATCTTATCCTCCACATCATCCAAGATCTCTTCTTGATTTCTATTCATTGATGATGAGTCATCCAAGCCCAAGGCGTTTCATAGCACACTAATCTAGTCCAATATTTACCCATGTCAAGTTCATTAGTCATGATCCATCTATTTCAGCACACATTAAGTCCTTAGAGCTCTCACTTGTCTACTTGCATGTATTTGCCTTGTTCTGTAGTCTTGAGTATCAAACATTGGTCCAAGTTCGTCAATGCTTATCGATTATACTATTAAAACTTAGGGTCTAATAGTAGGGAAAACTTCTACCAGCAAATAGTAACAATAAAAGAAAATCTATACAGGAGGAGAGAAAAAAATTAGATTGAAAATCTGGTGCTTTATTATGAAAAAATTTAGCATTTAACATAAAAGAATAAAATTTGAGTATCCTCCCAATGTTACATGGTTTGGTAGTCTTGAAGTGAGTATGAAAAACTGCCTCAAATACATTTCAGATTGTAAACTTTTCACATACAACCAGTTTTCGAATGGTCAAACATGGAGATTGATACCCAAGCGGCTGCAGCATATGATAATGACCTGCGACTTTTACCTCTATAACAACATCCTCGAGTCAATAACATAACATAACAGTGAGGAAAAGTGGGGAAGGACAAACTAGAAAAGAAACAATGATGGAGGAGAAAGATAAATTTCGAACTTTATTTTATGGAGACAAGTCCAAGAATGGAGGAGGACAAAACACCGTTTTCATCTGGAGATTGTCACTGCAGCAAAGTCCTCCAAGTTACAAGGAACCACATAACATTATATATATATAATACTACTGCCTGAAAGCCTCAAAAGCTCCCCTGTTTTCTTTAACAGGGCAATGCATCACTCACGCAGAGGTGATAGTTTCCAAGTTACAGGGTACTATTTACACAACACCCTCAAGCCAGTATATAGTATTAAAGAGTAAAGGCAGAAACTAAATCAACACCTGGGAATAACAAGTTCACATGTTTTGAATAGAAGCCAACTCAGTTTGTCGGAAGCAAAATGACCATCTCTATCGATTCCAGCGAAATTTCTGCTACACTCGAGGAGGACACTGTTGATTGCAGAGGCAACCCTGCTCGGCATTCCACTGTATACAAAACTATGAAATCAAAAGAGAGTCAAAATCCACGTAATTTGCTAAAAGAAACTCGCAACAGGCATAAAGGGTAAACTGGAAATTGTAGAATTAAGAAAAAGAAAATGTATGCTTGAGCAAATCCGACCTTTTTAAGGATATGGCTGCTCTATACCCTGACAGAATATCAGACGCAGTTTGATGCCCTCTGCATCTTCCGGAGCATATCATCATCAGCATCTTCTGAATCCTCATCATCTTCCGGGAACATATCATCATCAGCATCTTCTGAATCCTCATCATCTTCCGAGAACATATCATCAGCATCTCCTGGGTTCATATCTTCATCATCCTCATCATCTTCCACTGTATACAAAACTATAAAATCAAAAGAGTGTCAAAATCCACGTAATTTGTTAAAAGAAACTCGCAACAAGCATAAAGGGTAAACTGGAAATTGTAGAATTAAGAAAAAGAAAATGTATGCTTGAGCAAATCCGACCTTTTTAAGGATATTGCATCAGCATCTTCTGAATCCTCAGCATCTTCCAGAGCATAACAGCATCAGCATCTTCTGAATCCTCATCATCTTCCAAGAACATATCATCAGCATCTCCTGAGTTCATATCTTCATCATCATCTTCATTTGTTGACATCTCCGCCCTCAGCATCTTCCAGAGCATAACATCATCAGCATCTTCTGAATCCTCATCATCTTCCAAGAAGATATCATCAGCATCTCCTTAGTTCATATCTTCATCATCATCTTCGTTTGTTGACATCTTCGGGGACAATGATTGTAACATCCAATAGGCTTTTTCATCGTGATCGTATTCATCTTCTTCATCATCATCTTCATCATCTTGCATATACAGTGGAGTTATTCCACATTTTTTCATTTCACCATGCTCGGCATCCGTCGTATAGAACTTGAATGAGGCCATATTGATGCAATGACGACCGAATAATTGCCGATTTTCAGATATCCAAACATTAAAGTCATGCAAGCACCAAACTAACACGTGTTGTTGCATTAGATAATAGTATGGTAGACCGCTCAGATTAAAATTGGTTTGATATGTAAACCCACTGGTAGGATTGTAGTTATCTTCAAAGGAGCATTCAAATTCAACATACTTATTAGACATAAGAATACGACGAGGGTCAAAAACAACGCAAAATGCGAATCCGAAGAATCTGCGATTAATGAACCAATTTGAAGGAAGCTTTATTCTAATGTTATCTCCTGTAGTTTGATGCCTAAACCACCCTGTAATTCTACTTCCCGGATAACATAAATAAACATCCTGCGTTTGAACCACAAAAAGAAGCGATGTATACATGTGATGCAAATTTTAACATTATTATTTAGAAGAAAAAATGTGTAAACGATCCAAAGAGAAATATTGCATACCTTTGGCCCATTTCTCAACATCTTATACGCCATAGCCTCACATTCCTTTTCTTTCAATTCCAAACAGTCGTTGAAGTTGAAAATAATCTCGCCGCCATTAAAGATTGGTTGTATAAATTCCAATAATGTCTTGAGTAATTTGCAATGAGCAGCACTTAATCGACATAGACTGGTGGGAAGTTGTGGTAGGCATCGAAGCCATCGACAACTATCTAATAGGAGAGACTCCAACAGAGAAAGTTGTTTGATACTGGCAGGGATCTCCTCAAAAATATTTGATCTCAAGTCAAGCTCCCTCAAATAGTCTAGGGAACCAAGGTGCTTTGGTAATTTCGCTATGCCCAAGTCCGATAGATCCAGAATGTAATACGGAGAAAAGAATGAAAAGGATCTTAAGCACGGTTGAGATGGTAAGTCTATCAAATAATATACGGAAGCAGAAACTCGTGATGCCTTATAATCATAACTCTCCCCACACTTTCTCACTATTCTTACTTTTACATTAAAGCATTCTGAAGAGGCCGAAGATTGACGACGGACGATATGGAGAGAGAGACATTCTGAATCCTCTATATCCAAAAGGTTGTCCGGCTTCAACGGTTTTAACCATTGAGCGGGTTCAATTTGGGAACGAACCGTGTTGTTTTGCAGATTTTGCTGCTTACACCGAGTACTGAACAGAAAGCCAGAAAGTCTTCTCGTGAAATCAACAAAGCTTTCCGGAAAATAGGCAAGATTGAGACAACTTCCCAAAAATAAGCAATCCAACCGTTTCATATTGTCTATGGTGGTCGGTATCGCTTCTATGGCTGAAAATGATAAATTCACTGTCCTTAGATCGTACATGGGCTGCAAGATCTCGGGAAATTTCTTTAAGCTTGAGCAAGAATCTAGATTAAGTTTCTGAAGAGCTTGTAAAATCCAAATGTTACTTGGAAGACTTTCAAGCTTTTCACATGACTCCATATTCAACTCTTGCTG
>JAOSBL010000003.1:4941435-4960583 GCA_027568915.1 Erythroxylum roraimae | reverse complement strand
TTAGCCCCTAATATAATTATCCATCATCTATCCATGACTTCATTGCAGTGATGCCTAGTTGAATTCAGTAAAATGCCTAATTGTAGTTTTAATCTGCTTATTAGTATGACATGTATTAGGTAAGTACTCATTTAAATGGTGAAAAACATTATCCAAACTACTAAAGCAATTGAATAATAAAATGGAATATATGCTGTTTCATTTACAGAAAAATGACAAATGACATTGAGACAAAACAGTTGGATCACGAATCCAGATCCAGAAAACCACAAGGGAATTGTATGCACAGACAGAAAATCAATCTGAAACAGAACTTTTTGTTCAAGTTTACAAAATCTTATATCAAAATCAATAACAGCCACACCCTTTACCGTTCAGAAAAGAAATGGCATCACTTCTGACTAATAACATATTCCCAATTAAAAAAACAAATTTCTACTTTTTTTGTAATGTAAAAGAGGGAGCTCCAAGTCTCTTTAAATTCCATAGGCTGAGCAACTCCACTTACATCAGTAAGACTGTAGTTTACTCAACTTGGAGGTTCTTCAATATAATACACCATGTTTCTCACATATGAGGTGATCCAACGAGTAGAAAAATTTTCTTCCCAACAGAAATGTTTAACAGGGATTTTGTCAAACATTCCCATTAGGCTTCTGCATCTTCTGATCAATTGAAAGTAAGGCCCCTGATTCCACAACATCTATGCATCTTTTTAATGGCCAGTATGCATTGAGTCAGATTCAGGTCATCATTTGGTAGCCAACTTTGTAAGCATAATTATACGTAATGCTTTTTTCGTGCTCTAATTCACTGAGAAATCACCAAGATTTTCCATGTCCTGGATTCTAGTTAAGCCACCAGCGCTTCCTTTCCCTCAGTTTCCTTTGCATCTCACATTGACATTCAATTAAACCACTCATGCAATAGATTCTGCGCTTCAAAGCCATTTTGTCTAAGCAAATCCATTGAATTCTCGTTGAAAAGTAAAATCATTACAATCCCATATCCAAAATATCCACAAGCGCATAAAACTATGGAACTGTTTTCTTTAACTTTACGGCAGTTGAAAGGATCTAATCATGACCTTGGAGAGAGTCAATTTTTAACTCCAGAGTTCAAAACTGTTATTAATCACCTGAATTCTTCTTCTAGTTAATGATATGAGCCACTGCAATCTACATAATGAACAGCTCTAGTCTTTTCCAGGTATGTCTGCCAATTATTCGAACTTTTACAAAGTCAATCCCCAAGAAGCACTTCGCAAGTACCTCAAACGCAAATCATCTGCAGAAATAGACCCGAGACGTTAAGAAGTTTCCCAAGCCTTCTACTTGTGTTAACCCAAGTTCATCATCTCTGCTTAAACCACTTGCTATATCCTAATATCATGCAGGACTGCCAATTCCGGTGCTGTTATGGTTTCAATAACTTCCCTACCGAAGTACAAATACAAAAAACAGAACGTCTTAATGATAGGTAATAATTTCCCATAGCTACAACCAATAAATAATTGGGGTTGATAAGATCAATGACTTGGAACTAGAAGATCACAAAGTTACTTGTACAATCTTGACTAATTCATAGTTCCTCGTGCCCATACTTAGGCGAACTGACCAAGTGTTATGAAAATTGTAATTCAAGGTGAACTGAATTTGAGTTACTGTTTTACAACAATTTTCTTCTTTATCCTCTCCTCACTATTTTCACTCTCCTATATTATTCTTTTCTCTCTTATTTCTTCAAAATTTCCGTCTAGTTCAATATACTGTTCTCTGCTGCATCAGCATACATACTGAAGTCAGTATGCAATAGTTCAACCACCACAAAAGATGATGTTGTTTAACACGCCTATTAAAACATGGTATCTGGTAAAGAATGACCCAGCAAGTTAGGTCCCATCAGCATGTTTGCTTACTCAGCACGGTCTATTGTTGCTAGAGATTTGCATTGGTTCTGGAATAATATATGAAGCTCTCTGGCATGCCTTAACCAGATAAAGCACACAACAAAACTTTTACGCCTTCATTCAATAATATACCAGGCCCCAGAAGCTACTCACCCCATCATACAGGTATATATATACTCAAATGTAGATATAAAATTCTTCAAGAATACCCTTGATGCTCTTGTGAATATGGAAAGAGAATTAACACTTGTTATAGCACAAGTAGCTGTTATGAGGAATCGACTTTTATCCCTTGAATATTCTAACCCCACGTCACAACAAAACTGGATGATAACTATCCAGGTACAATCATCCTTGGACAAATAAAAGTTTGTCGGAAGAGATTTTAAACAAGGCCTGAATTAAATCCAGTTGAAACTGTGAAAAGAACTGGTTGCACTTGCAAGTTTGCAACTATTACTGTGGAATAACAATAATGGGAAAAGAGAAGTCTACTGATAGTTTTTAGAAGCCTTAAAATAAACATAAGAGAAAGAGACAAGCTTCCTTGTCTAATTGATCAATAGCCTTGGAATAGATATTAACAGTACCCTAATTTGCTCACTCCTTGGACAATTGTCTAGGCTAGGGATTGACCGTGGAAGTGGAACATAATACTCCAAAGGCTATATAAGTTAAATGTGTGTAATAATGAAAACACTATTGAAGCTTGTAATAGTGCCTTACTATTGACCACAGTGATTAGCAAATATGTAGTCTAACTGAAATTTGTAGTTTTTTTTCTAAGTAATTCTTTTTCTGTCTTTTGGCATGATGTGGAAATGCCATTCAAGATGATACACTGAAGTTGAAAATACTAAATCAGTGGTAGAATGCTTATATCACCAAGAGCTCGTAGGGAACAAAATCTGAGCTTGCTTCTTGAATATACTGTAAAGTGAAGGAACCTTTTCAACAGAGTGAATAAACACAAAACAAAGGATTGGGTAACCTAGCCATTCTAAAATAATTATACACAGAAATATGAACATAACTGCAGTATGTGCATGCCCAAGAAGTGTTTTGCACAACATGTGCACACTATCTCAAAGTCCTGAAAATATACATCCTAAAAGTATCCCGGAGAGTTTCGTCCAAAAATAAAATGCAATTTAATGGTCGGATGACAAACGGAGCTGCTGATGAAGCACCTCGAGTTTCTTTGTTTGGCTGCAACTAATTTCCTATATTGGGAAATGCAGATACATTATTCAATCAAGTAGTGGGATACCTTGTCTTTGAGACTGCTTTTCTTCTTCACTGGACGAGCTATTTCTTCTCCACTATCATTCCGACTTTCAATTTTCACGCTATCAGTAAAAGCAATATTTTCCACAATGAGTTCCTCCTTTCTCTCCATTGGTGGTTTCTTAAGCAAAGGACCTAACAACAGATCCAGCATGTCCTGTGCAGGGTCACCTGGCTTGCTTGAACTAGTAAGGCTGCTTTGTTCGTTCCTCAAATTATCAACTGAATCATGCAATTCTACTGCTGGTGATTTATGTTTACCATCAGGAACAGATACAGATTGCTCAGAGAAGGATGAGGTGGGATGTCCACTTTGTAATTCCTGCTCCTTATTTACTAAAAAATGCTGTTGTTGCTTTGAGTTCTCGTGGGCTTTCACATACTGCAAGTAAGACAACATTGGTGGCATTTGTAGTGAGAAAAGGTGAGGTCTTGTTGAGTTTTATGGATCAAAATCAAGGGATTAAGATTACTAAATTTGAAGACGTTGCCGATTCGGTATTTAGATTCCTGTCCGAACAAAATAGTAAGTAGTGAATGACCTCTTCAGCAATGCTGACCAGATCTTCGACAGTCAGCTCATCGTCATTGTCATCATCATTATCATCTTCATCATCATTATTGAGCATGAGAGGAGATTCATGGGAGTCATTCTTCACTCTTCTTCTCTTCTCGCCAACCTCCTTTCTCACGGACTTCCTCTTTTTCTCACGATTGGACTCTCTTGAAATTCGATCACTTTTAGACCCGCACTTTCTCAGAGAAAATGAACTCGTTGAGAGCTCCTCAGGCTTTTGAGCAGAAGAATCCACCGTCGTCTTCTTCTTCCGTTTCTTATTAGCAGTCGCATCATCAGATACAACTGCTGCAACAGGTGTACTCAGCTGCATCCATGAAGGCAATCGCCGACAACTTTGCTCCATCATTCTCTTGAAATCCACTCACCGACTTTGGACGATTCAAACTCCCAGAAATGTTGAAACTTTGATGCTAGGGTTTTATAGAAGCAAAACCTACAACGAAAGAAGATGAATCGAAGTCTACGATGAATCAAAATGTCTCCAATTCCATTAAAGTTAAACCCATATTAGTACCAAAAGTATCTTAATTTCCATAGAACTATATATAATATATTATACTTAAAAAAATCTTTAATTTAATTGTTACAATTTTATATATTAAAGCATTTTAATTTTTAACTCAAATAATTATAATATTGATTTTTTTTAATCGGCCATTTTCATTTTCATGTGCTTGTTGTGAACCTGACATTCAAACCTCCTCTGTATCAGCTACCTTTCTTTCTTTCTTTGCTTTGATTTCTTGTTGGTTAGGAAACCAAATTCCCAATAAAGCGTACCGTGGACGCTACTTTCTTTTTCTTCCTCGCATCACCGTCACCAAACTCCTTGCCACGGTGAGGACCTTCTGAGCTTTTCTAACTTCGCTTGTGCATTTTAATTCTAAAATTGGGTTTTGATTCTCCCAACACCAACTCCATTACGGTGGTAGGGGACACCGCATGCAACCAGACAGGTAGGGTTTGTTTCAGAAGTTAGTTGGATTTCTGAAAATTGGTATCTTTTTACTATTCTCAAATGTCATTGCTTAATTTTTCTTTTGACTAGGCTCAATTGTCGAATTCTTGTGAGTTACTAAGCGGATTATGAATGGAGGAGTTAAATTTGATTGAAAGAGGGTGGGATGATTGTATATTATCTTTTTTGAACTTCACCATCTATATATCTCGGGTCCCTTGTTAGTTTTTATCAGTGTTAATGCCTTATATCTTGTTCCGTTGGAGTTATCTTACTCTTTATGTGCGGATTTCAGGTTCCATTGTCTCCATTCTGGGAGAGTCTCCTGTTTTTTGCCAACTTTGAAGGACAAGAGAACTTGTTTCTGTTTTTTAATTCGAGCACCATCTTCCATTCCTGTTCACAACAAGTCCCGAGCTTCGATATTTAAGTAGTTCGGTATTTAGCCTGGGTCACACTTAGTATTAGCCATTTTGCGTTTGACATACTTTTAGATGGCACATTCCGAGGCAAATCAGGTGGTTTCAGAGGAAACATCGCCGGACTCGCTGAAGAATACCCCGAATAACATTGCAAGATTGGTGGATGCAATAGAACAATGTAAGGGCCATCAGAAGTATCTTGCACAGACTAGGAGTCCATCAGATGGTAGCGACATTCGGTGGTACTTCTGCAAGGTGCCTTTGGCAGAGAAAGGTGACTTAATCTTTGACATTGCTAATCAATCAACATGTTGATGATGTTGCTCTGTTGGCTTTTCTTCTCTCTACCTACCATTGATCAGTTGATAATTGGCACACTCAAATAATCATGTGTATAGCTGCCAAAGCAGCTAGAATTTTCATTCGGTTTATGTAGTTGCTTCTGTGAAGAAAGAAAATTGAAGTAACATAATATGCTAGCATGTTCAGATATAACATCTTGCCTGAAAGATTTTAACGAGCTTGATTTGTGAACTCTGTGTTAGCTTTTGAATCACATATAAATTTGGCTGGTTTCAATATATCAATTATGCAGGATAAAAAGGTTCACAATTTCCCAATGAAACTTAATGATTTTGTGACATGTCCACCTTTCCAAATGGAGTATGGAAGAGCTTCAATTGTAGTTTGTGAAGGAAAGGATAGAATAAATATCTCACATTGTTGTTTTTGTGTTTCTGCAGAGTTAGCTGCCTCAATCCCTCGCACTGAGGTAGTGGGAAAGGGTGAATATTTTCGTTTTGGTATGAGAGATTCTCTTGCAATAGAGGCAGCTTTCTTGCAGGTTATTCGGAAATATCATTTTGGTTAAAAGTTTAAGCATTCCCTTTACTCATGCATCTCTTAATGTAGGATATATTGAATTTCTTAAATCAAGTTTTAATCAATTTATTTGCAACTAAGCATCTTTTGGATGATGAGCCTAGTAGCTAGATTGTGAAATCAATACTGTGAATAGGGAAAACATCATGCTCAAAAGATTGGGGGTTATGATTAGTTTGCTTTGTCAATTAAAGTTGTCTTGTTCATCATTAATTTTTTTTTAATTTCAATTGTTGCATGTTGAATTTCAGAAAGAGGAAGAGTTGCTCTCTACTTGGTGGAGAGAGTATGCAGAATGTAGTGAAGGGCCAAAAGGGCGACCTTTGGATAAAGGAAAAAATGCTCAAGAGTGTGTTGAGCCACCTCAATTATATGAAGAGGAAGAAGAGCGAGTTGGTGTGCCTGTAAAGGGAGGACTTTATGAAGTATTCTCTCTTTCCCCAATTTATCTTTTTCTACTTGCTGGATATGTATTAGTTTCTTTCTCTTGATGAAACACCTATTGTTTTTCAATCAGAGCGATGTTTCAATTTCTTCCGAAACTTATATAATTTCATTTTGAAGGTAGATCTAGTAAGGAGGCATTGTTTTCCTGTCTATTGGCATGGAGAAAATCGACGTGTTTTAAGAGGTCATTGGTTCGCTCGTAAGGGGGGTCTTGATTGGTTGCCGGTGCGTGAGGATGTTGCTGAACAATTGGAGATTGCATTTCGCAGACAGGTTTCAGCAGAACCAGCATCTAGTATTTGCAATTGTATTATTTGAAGAGCAAATTAGTTTTCATTCACCAATAATTTTGTAGACTTTGTGATAAGTATTTAGGTATTTTGACTTTCTGTCATGGGAGCTTTCTTCTTTCCTTAATTCTGGACTTTTCTCCAGGTTTGGCATCGCCGGACATTTCAACCATCAGGACTCTTTGCAGCTCGAGTTGACCTGCAAGGCTCTACCCCTGTATGCATTCATTTATGAGCTGAGTTCTTTATATTTATTCTATAATTAGTTGAACAAATTGAAGCATGTTGCATCTTGGCTGTGTGTAGGGACTTCATGCACTTTTTACTGGAGAAGATGATACCTGGGAAGCTTGGCTTAATGCTGATTCTTTGAGTTTTTCTGGAGTGATTAATTTAAGGGGAGCTGGGGTAAAGTTAAGACGTGGATATTCTGCTTCACAATCAACAAAACCAACACAGGTTTGTTTTCATTCGTTATGATGCAGCACTACATGAATTTCACAATTTCAACTTCTGGACTCAATATTTTTCCCGCCTTTATGATTTATTATTAGTTCTGAACTACGTATGGTTTGACCCTTCATCCTATGTGATGGAAAGTTTATGAATAAGTGCTATTTATGCATTCATACGGTAGTTAATCCTTTGCTATATCTCTATGTGTGAATGGAGAAGTGCAGGTATTTTGCTCCTAGGCTGCCTTCCCCTCTTTTTATGTGATTTGATAGATTAATGTTAATTAAATATGCATTTTATTCATCAGATAGCATAAAGGCTTCACCAATATTTGAACCTACTGGAGGAGAAGGCTTTTAATCTTCTCTACCAATGAACCACAGACGCATTAGTTTAAATATTGATTTTGTTTCTAGAATTGGGTGTTTTATTTTTGAAGTCTTTTGTAAATAGTTTCTAAAGGTGTAACAGATGATGGAAACACTCTTTCCATACTTCAAAAACTCTGGGATGAAAAAATATTTTTGAACAACCATTTTACCACACGAACGATACTCTGTGCCATCTCTTTCAAGTACTCAATAACCAGCAGGCAATAGCAAACCACTATGATAGCCAACTTAGCATGATTTTGCTAACAAAAGTTTATCATCAACGTCCACCAGAATATGAACATTTTCATTTAAGTTTCTTGGCTGGGAAACTTTGTCAAGTACTGGCTTTGTTAGATAACCAAATTTGAATAGTCAGTTAATTCCCAGTAACACTAAGGTCACATCTTTTGTGCCCGGAAGCTTCTAATTTTTCTAATTAACAACATAATTTCTTTTTTAATTTCTTGTTATAAATGTAGGATGAATTGCGACAGCAGAAGGAGGAGGAGATGGATGACTATTGCTCACAGGTTCTTTTTGTTTTCAATTTTCATTTTTTTGCATTGTTTCCGTTTCAATATATGAATGTGACTAATACTTGGCTTCCATGAGGTTTACAATCAGAATATAGACATCATCTGTTAGGTTTATACTCGCAATAAATTCCCACTCCATGTGGCTCTCTTTCAAATTTTAGAAATGTGGCTTAAAATTGCCATTGTTAATTATCGTCATTTTTCTTTGTGGTCCAGGTTCCTGTTCGACATGTGGTTTTTATGGTTCATGGTATTGGTCAAAGGTTGGAGAAATCTAATTTAGTTGATGATGTTGGAGATTTTCGCCATATCACTTCAAATCTTGCTGAAAGACATCTTACTTCACAACAACGATCTGCACAACGTGTGCTTTTCATTCCATGCCAGGTAAATAAGACCTTAGTTTCAGTTTTACAGAATGATTTCATAGTTTCTTCATGTATTGATGATGACTTTGGATGCTGATATGAGCTACGAATTATACAAATCACTAAAGAGAGCTGTTGTTGTGAGATGAAGGAACCAGCTTTCTGTAGGAACTTTGTCCTTTTTAGTGTTATAGCATCATGAAGCTATAAAATTGATCATTCACGAAATTTTTGATTTATAAAAGATATGATTCCTATTTCCCTGACTTGTATGTCATTGTGAAGTGTGAAGCAACTCTTCTTATTGTAGATGTCATAATTGGTATATCTGGAACCTAATAATTCACATACTTGTTTCATGAGCTTTTTAATTCTCAAGTAGTTGACTCTTTTGGGATTGGTTGCTTGTGAAACTTGCATATCTTTTGGATATCTCCCACCACATATATGAATCTAATTTGCTAAAAGTATTTTAGTCTGAAGCTTTTATACTTCCTGTAATTTTTTTCTTTCTCCTTGCAGTAGGCAGTATTAGTGCCTTTTATATATATTTTATATTGAATTCTCTATCAGATATTTTATTTCAGTGGAGGAAGGGTTTGAAACTTAGTGGTGAAACTGCTGTGGACAAGTGTACTTTAGATGGTGTAAGAGGCTTGCGGATCATGCTGAGTGCTACGGTTCATGACGTCTTATACTACATGAGCCCTATCTACTGTCAAAGTATTATTGACTCGGTACACTATCTCCATTTTCAAACCTTGTCTCATAATGCTTTGCTTTTGTTTATCAAAATCGGCTGTTTGAACAATGCAGGGAATATAGATCCATTATTCTGTGCTCTCTGCCGTCTGTTTCATCTTCTAGTGTGTGTGTGTGTGTAAACATATGGATATAAACCTTACCATTTGATTTCCTTATCTTTTTTCCATCTGCTGTTTCATAGTTCCTCACAAGGTGTAGTGTTCACTTCCTTTTTCAGAGCAATTACAGTTCCTAGGAGATTTTAAGCATCATGTAGTATATCTTGTAAATATAAAATCTAAGGGTAAATCTTTGGGCCTCACTTGTAAGTTCAGCTTTCAATTGAATTTGTTGATGTGGTGTTAGAACCTTTATGATTTGACTGTTATGAATTCAATTCATGTTATTCCTTATTATTAATACTGAACTTCTGCATAAGGGAGGGCTTTTGCTTTATCTATGGTTCAGCCATTTTAAGAATTCTTCTATGAGGCGTATCTCGTCATTTATTGTGTAGATTTTATCTTGTGATTTACTGTTTACATTTATATATATCTCTGTCTCATTGATCATTTTCTTTTCAAGAATTACTTGTCACAGGGATGGAAATGGATCCCTAATATTGAGCTCAGAAGCATGCTTAAAGTAATAAAAATTTAATCCTGCTTCACCTGGTGCAGGTATCAAATCAATTAAACTGCTTGTACTTGAAGTTTTTGAAGCGAAATCCTGGTTATGATGGCAAGGTATGTGCTTCATATGGATTACTTTTGTTTCTTTGTTTATTTTTACCATTCTTTCCATTGAATGTTCACAGTAATTTTTGAGACTTTCAGGTCTCTATATATGGTCATTCTCTTGGGAGTGTCCTTTCGTATGACATCCTTTGCCATCAGGGGGATCTGTCCTCACCATTTCCAATGGATTCAATCCACAAAGAATCTACAAAAAATGCAGAGTCTTCTTTGCACGTGAATAACCAAATTTTAAAATATGGCTCTTCAATCAATTGCGAGGAAGACAATAAATCGACGGACAGATCAAATTTTATTGATGAATTGAGTGCACAATCAACTATGGTAAATGAAGATGGATTTGGAAACACATCTGCTTCCGTGAGTCCTGTAGCATCAGATTCAAATATGATGACTATCATGCCTGAGAATACAGAGCAAGGACACAGTAAGGATGATTTCCATGAAGAAATTAATGTTTCCAATGATGCCACATCTGAGAAAAGGGATAACATTGCTGGTTTGGAGAAAAGGGAGGTGGAAGACTGCAAGGATATCAATGGAAAGGACAAGCTAATTACATCTCTAGGAGAAGAGGTTTGTTTTCATGTTAACATTTGTTATTTATTTAAAAGGATTCCAGATATTTTGTGGTTAAATATGCCAAGAAACCCTACGGAGTTGGTGTTTTCCAAAACAGCGATATGGTTCAAAAAATTTTGCAACTCTAGATCCAGTTTATATACAATGACATAGCTCTATTTTATAAAGCACTATATGCAAAGGGTCCCAATGCATTACATTCTTGCTTACACTATTCACGCTGGTTGTGTTTCAGATTGAAATCCTGAGGGTTAGGATACAAGAACTAGAGTCCTACTGTAGTGGTAGGGATGCAACTGGTGGATTGTGTCAAGGTAGTTACTGATGTCTTGATACATGATTTGCCTTCTGTTTCATGATGAAGCTACGTGTCCAAGAACTTCTGATCTAACTTTGTGAAGCAGAAAATGGGAAGGCAAGAGTGAGCATACCAGAAGACCAGACATCTGAGAAGATGCCTCCTGATCATAATGCTCCAAAGAGCTATACTCCTTATATTAAGTACACGAAGCTTGAATTTAATGTATGCAATTATTCCTTTTTGTTTTGATTTTCTTTCAAGTTTCACCTTCATATTCGCATATTCGCAAATAGTAGCTCCTTTTTTAACTGTTCATTTTCTGGATGTGATGAAGTTTTTCATTTAACCCTCTTTTCCAGAGAAGTGTGAAGTTTTTTGCTAGAAACTATAATCTTTTGGTTGTCATTCAATTGCTTCTAATGATATCTGATAAAGCAGGCCCTTAGACTGACTTGAATTCTTGTATTAGGTTGACACATTCTTTGCTGTTGGATCACCTCTTGGAGTCTTCCTTGCTCTTCGTAACATTCGACTTGGGATTGGTAATACTGCAAACAGCAATCATATTATATTCCCTTTTTCTTTAAGCTTTGAGGTGCTCCATTTAGTTTTTGGTAATGGATGTAAATATCCTTCCTCTGGTTTATTAATCAGAGTACTTGGGAAGTTGGGGTGCATTTTGGTGCGTACAGTAGAATATAACCAACATCATTAAATGGGACAGTGTGAGGCAAGAGAGACTGGACAGTGTTTACATTTCATTTAAGATTAGGTGAGACAAGATAGTGAAACTCTGTTGTGATAACTCAATTTTTAGTCTCCATCTAACTGCGTGATTTTAGATAACAAACGGAGCCCTTTCGACAAATTCTGTAATGATTATAGTGGAAAGTGTTTAGTATCAGTCCACTTGTCATACCCTTTTTATTCCAGTGCTGTTACTTTACTTTCATTTCTTTAAATCCAATTGTAAGTTACTGTACTTATATAATCAGAGATTGATGACCTCTTAATGCTAATGGAAATGTCTTTAGTGTCATGTTTTAATTGTACTGAGACTTTAGTTTAAGAAAAGTTTTATTTTTATGTATCACATAAAATTGAATAGGAAGTGGAAAAATGCAAAAATCATCAATGCTTGTCAATTTTTGGGTTTTCGTTTATTTACATATATATTTAACTAAACTTTTGTGGCAATTACACATTCTAATTGTTTTAAAAATGTTCAAAGCAAGTATATGGGATTTTGCTTCTCATCATTTTGAAAAATATTTCACATGAAATTTCAAGCTATTGGACCAGTGGGGGCTTTTGTATTTTGTACTAAATTTCAGTTCCGAGTTTGTCTACAAAATTCAATTTGACCCCTCTCGTTTGTCTCCAAATTAAAATTATCGACCCATCCTGCTATTGGATGCTACTCATTGGATCATGTATTAGCTTTTAATAGCCTAATCACAGGGGAAATAGCCTTGGTTAAATCAGGAAAAATATCAGTAGCCTTCAAGTCTTGTGTATTGAAATGAGAATTCTTTTTGACGGATTAGGGTAAGACCTGAATTTGTGATTTCTTGATTATAAAAGGGTTTGATACTATATTAAGAAGCCATTATATTCAAAAGTTTAAGCTGTTGAGTGAAGCTCATGCCTTTCAATCATCTTCTTATGCGGGAGAGTGGTTATTCTCTTCCATGGAAATCCCTAGACTAAAATTTTTAAATGCTTCCTTTTGTTTCAACTTCAGGTAGAGGGAAGGAATATTGGGAAGAGGAAAATATCACTGAAGAGATGCCATGTTGTCGTCAGATGTTCAACATTTTTCATCCATATGATCCTGTGGCCTACAGGTTCGCCTTTGCTTGTCAGAATTAGCTGGTCAAACTTTTCAGCACACCTTTTAATTACAAACTTGGAAATCCTACATTCTTTTTGCACATGATATAAACATAGACCTTGCAAATGAACATATATGTTGTTTTTGCATTTACAACATAGCGGACATGTAATGCTTGGGATGTATTGGACAGCACTGCCTCTGTTACATCTGACAAAAATTAATTTTGACAAATGAAAAATCTGACTGCATTTGTTTTTCTTTTCTATTTAGTCGTCTACTTTATCTGAAACACAACATGCAAAGTGTTTTCCATTTTCAGAGTGGAACCTCTTGTTTGTAAAGAATACATCGATAATCGTCCAGTTATTGTTCCTTACCACAAAGGTGGTAGGAGGCTGCATATTGGATTCCAGGTAAAGCTTTTCAATTATGTAACTCATTTTTAGATCTCTCCGCCACTTCTGAAAGAGAAAAATGGTAAATTATCTTTCTTCATATTGATATTTTCCCATAACTATGTAGGAATTTACTGAAGAATTAGCAGCTCGTTCCCAAGCTATGATGAAAAATTTTAATTCAGTAAAGGTGATGCCTCTACTAAGGTTCCTGCATAAATTCTCTTCTACATTTCTTATCTACTTGTTATTGAAACCCAATGGACGTGTAATATGTGGGTATAAAAGATTACCCGAGTTTGTTTAAGTACGTGTCTTAACTGTTAGAAACTTGTTTGCAATTCTGCTTTGTCAGCTATCCAATTTTTATTCTCAATTTACGAGCTTTAAATTTTCTCTTGCATAACACACTCATGGCATGTTGATGTATCGAGCCACATGTACATGTACATTAATAAACACAGACTTGCATGCATCTTTAGTTTATAAGGGACTAATTGTGTCTGTAATCAGTTGAGAGTCCATGCCGGGTTTATCTGTTTTAGTTCTGCAGGATTTTTGAAGCTACCAAACCTTGCTTTGCTGATTCATTTGATTTTTCCATGGTCAAGAAATCCCCTGGATCTAAAGCTTTGCCATTTAAACAGGTTAAAGTGCTTACTGTTTGCCATTCAAGAAGCATGGATAGTACACAAGGTAAGAGAATTTCAGCTTTCTCTCTCTCTTCGATTTTATTCAATTGTTCATGCCATATGATTACTGTTTCTCTTCTTTTATTCAATTGTATGTTGCACGTAACTCTTTAAAGAATATCTATTTTACTAAACTTAAACATTCTTATAATTGCTCTCAGAAGCTGAAAATATCCAAGAAAATGAAGGCAGGACATACGGATCATTGATGATGGAGATGTTAACTGGAAGTGAAGAAGGGCGCATAGATTACATGCTTCAAGTACGTAGTTGTAACAGAATCTTTTAGCTATTTGTTTTACACATTTATTTTTCTATGGTTGCCTTTCCACACTATTGTCCTGTGAAGTATTGATTTCTGCTTTTGACATCATGTGAATTAGTTAGTGACAGATGAAGCCATCTTTACTGGATATTTTGCAGTCATGTGTCCAACTTTTATCCTTTTATATTTTATATTTTCTTTTGCATTTTAAAGTAAGAAATGTGATTTTAAGTGCTATCTTCTGACATATATTCTTGATTCTTAACCATTATTTTACTGTAAAGTTCACATATTCCAGTGATATATTTTCCCGTATACCTTTTCTATATTGTTTTGCAGGGACAGTACAAGATGAGTATTAGGATCCTTTCCCTCTTGATTACTTTAGCGTTATAAATATGAAACAAAAGAAGTGTGTTAGAAAATGAACAAGGATTTATGTGGTTTAGCCATAAAATCAAAGGAGTTGCATATTTTATTAGATTTGTGTTCATGAGGTTACTATTATATGGAAGAACGATAAACTTATTTGGTAATAATATGTTTTGTTTTACAATAAGATATTCTAGTGTTGTAGCTTTTACAATTAGTTATGATTCTGATAAATTAAAAATGATTACATTAAATCTTGAAATACTTTAACACTCAGGCTATAAACTGTGCGCAGATGCATAATAAGAGCAACGGGGATAGTAATTTATGCTTTCCTATTCTCTAGGTTTTCAAATTTTCCTCACTATATCTAACAAAGAAATAATAAAATGAAAAGGAGTAACCAATTATGAAAAGTACCCTTCATTTTTGATAAATTTCTAAATATGTCTAGTTATTGGGATATATTTAAATTTATGTACAGGTAAATAAAGTTGGTTTAGTTGAAGTGGGTAGACCCAAAATCTTAAAGAGTTTGAGTTCTAGTTAGACCACTAGGACAATTTTTAATTGTTATCGAATTTTTAGTTTGCAATTTTAACAGTTAATTCTATTAGCTTTTTTATTAATTATGTAAACCAAAATGTAGTTTCGAAAGCTGAGTTTCATGTTCAAACATCTTGAAATGTACTTAGTATAAATATAATGCCTATGCTTCAAGTTGATTGGATATGATTTAAATACTTCTATACAAATTTTTAGGTTGGACTTTACCTAAATCCCATTTAACTCGACTCTTAGGTCAACTTATGTTCACATATAATTTCAAGGGTGAATTAGCACCCATGGGAAGACATTACTTGATCCCACCCTGTTAAAGTCTATATGGGAATCTAGACAGCTCTTACTAATTCCGGTTATTCTTAGCAATGGGGACGGAAAATTTGTTTTTTGGACATAGTATGTGCAAGTGAAGGTTGAGTTGGAGAGATTATTCCAACTTGGATCGTTAGTTATGAATCATGAAATATTCTTTGGTTTATATGAAAGCATAAAGACTCTTTCAGGATTTGAAGCTTTTGAACCATAAGGCTGAATGGTAGTATTTATTAATAGTGTATGTATATAATCTAGTGAAACGATATCCATATATAGGTGGTATCAGCAACTTGTGTGATGAAAAGGTTTTGGGTTTGGAAACATATATAATCCAGTTTAAAGGAGAGTTTTGGAATGTCTATACTGTAGTCTAGGTTGCATTTGTAAATTATTCATATTTGTACCATATTATAGATGTAAATATATATTGGTGAATGGTATAACCTATTCACTCAGTTGAAAATTCTGAGTAGCCAATATATATTTGCAGATTATACATAAACTTTTTGATTACTGTTAACTAGATCATGACCAGCTTATTGTTATACAAGCTGATATATGATTCAAGATGTATAATATAAGATCGATTTTTGGATCTCATCTACATGCTATAATATTTTGGACCTCGTCTACAGGCTTGAACTTTTGGGTGAAATGGTTTTTTGATGTGATATGGAGGTTTTTGTACCGAGGGATCTTAAGGTCAAACTGCCTTTGTTATCATGGATTTGCATATACATTTGTTGTTAATTATCCACAATTCATGTAATGGAGCAAATAGATAATAAATTATTTATTCTTGGGTTTCATTCAAAAGCTTAAGCTTTTGCGTTGAATGGTTTCTTGAAAGAAGAGATTATGAGATAGAGTTTCGGCGTTAGATGGTTTCTGAAAAATGCTACTGAATGATTGAAAGAAGAGATTATGAGATAGAGTTTCGGCGTTAGATGGTTTCTGAAAAATGCTACTGAATGAAGGCATTGATGGAGCTTAATTACATAGAGTTTGTTTTACTTTGGTTGATCAGCTTTTGGGAAAATATTAGCAGGACGATGTAGTTGATCTTCTCTTGATGGGTGTCCTTTTAAACTTGCAGGATAAAACATTTGAACATCCGTATTTACAAGCTATTGGATCACATACGTAAGTACTTTTTTCTCTGCACTACTATGAGCCTCATTGAGCATTTATGGTGCTGCCTGCAAATTTTTAAGCCGGCTAGCATACTTTGTGGATTTGTCATGCATCTTTAATTGATTGGAGACCTCATAGTTTTATTTGGACATTATATGTGCTCATGTATATTGGTTTGCTTATCTACTTTTTTATACAATGAATGGTCACCAACTGGAGAACTTTTGACAGCGCATTGTACCATGTTGACCTAGTAGGGAGTATTATTTATTAATTTGTCATGCCATCCCTTGGATTGACTTCAATATAAAAAACATTTCTGGTTCTGATGGAAGGCAACATGATACTGACTTTGGCCAAAGATGAGCAACGGCTGAAGAAATTGCTTCTATCTTAAGATTGGAATCACATAACCTGTAGGATTGGGCTGCTGTTATCTAACGAGCTATGGCAAAAAAGATGCAACAGTAGTGATACAGAATTGTACTTGTGACGTAATTGAACTCAGTTTCCATGTGAATTACTGTTGATCTTATTGATCCTATCTATGATGAGATTGAACATGGTTCATGTGATACGGTCAAGTGATCATTTACTTCTTTCTAAGAGCTTGTACAGTTAGTCTGGTGCATGCTTATATTAGATAAAAGGTTAATCTAATCCTCCAACCTGGTATCTTTGTGGATCCAACCTGAATAAATGAATTTTCATTGAAGTTTCCACCTAGTAAATACCAGCGTTTACTTCATCCTCCATAACCTTTCTATAATGCTTACGTTCTTTCAGAGAATGTTTTGAATACTTGTTGTTATCAGTGTTAAATTGCTCCTTTATGTGTCAGTTACTTAGCTGGATTGAGATAGTGTATGACTGACCTCATCTAAATCTTCATTTACAGAAATTACTGGAGGGATTACGACACTGCTCTCTTTATTTTGAAACACTTATACAGGGATATTCCTGAGGAAGGGTGCTCACCTGAGAACTTCAATGACAACAATTTAAAACATGAGAGTAATTCCAGAAGGTGGTCTGATCAAAGAGATACACTGGAGGAGGAACTCCCTTTGACATTCTCTGACAGAATGATGTCCAAAAGCTTTTCCAGAAAAGCCAGAAAGTTTATGAAGACACCTTGAGTCTTGATGGAAGTTTCCAATTCTATTCCGGACTACTATGCTTCTGCAGCTGCATACCAACATGGCTTTACCTGTTCAAATGCTCTGGAATGAAGATTCTTACAGGCTGTGACTGGATATTAGAAGCCAGCTGTTCTAAACATTGAATGGGACTTGAGCCCCTTTCTGACTCGTGAAGAAAATATAGGCAGGGTCCTAGAGACTTGTCCAAGTGTAGTGTGGCTTCCTTGTAATGAAATGTAAATGTGTAGTCAAAAATGGGGAAGTTGTACATAAACTACTGACTTCGGAATTGGAGTTGTATATTATTGGTCGTAGCTAGTTGATTGTCATAGAAATGATTACTTGTGTAGAAGGCTTGACAACAACTTCTTTGTTCTACTACCAGCAATTTTGATGGGAGCTAGAAACAATGTTCTGAACTGTTTAGCTTCTTTAAGCATCCACAGAAAGATGAGGAATTTTATGCTAATCTTCTAGCACCATTGAGGATCAATTCTGAGACCCTATTGTAGTACGAGGAGGGATCACTTCATTGTTCTCCATGGATTAGAAGATTCCTATGCTAATGCAAAGGTTGCAAACTTCTGGATCATATACACTTACTTCTACATCCCAAAAATGAGAATCTTAAAATTGTTTGTTTTCACTTTTATATAATTGTTTGTTTGACTTCTATTTTATTACTAGGGTTAATAGATTCTAAAATATTAGGGATACTAGATTTTAAAGTGTGATTTTTTGAGATTTTTCAATATAGTATTCAAGCTTTTAAAAATTTCATTCAAGTGATCAACCTTTTATAATTTTAATAACTCGTTTTTAATTATTAATTTTGTTAATATGTAGGTGTCTACATAAAAAAATTAACTGTCTAGTTGACAATTAAGTTTTTACATAAATAATTATATGTCATAGACAAAAATATATTCCAAATTATGAGTAATTGAAGTTGTAAAAAGTTGGTCACTTAATTAAAAATTTTAAAAACTTTAACACTTAATTGAAAAAACTCCAAAAGTTTATGTATTTTAAAATATATTACCCTTTTCATTAAGGTTTTTATTTTTAATTTTTTAATTTTAGTTTCTATTTTTTAAAAATAAAAATTATTTCGTATAGTTAGATAAAATTTGAATAAAAATTAATTTTATAAATTGATTAAACAAATAAATTTATTTTAATCTTTTTATATAACTTTAATAAATTAATAGTCAAATTTTTTTAAATATTTTATTAAAATAAATAATTTAATATTTAAATTTTTATTGTAAATTATATTTATTTTTACTTATTGACGAGAATTTTATTTAAATTTTGCATATTTTGAAAATATTTTAAATTAAATTAATTTTAAAGTATAAAAAAATTAAATTATTCAAAAAAATTTAGTAATCAATATTTAAATAATTAAATAATATATTTATTAAATAGTAAATCTTATTATAATAAAAATAATTTTTATAGTAAAAATTAAAACTAAAAATTTAAATAAGTAGATTTTTTATAGCATTAAAAACAAAAATAAAAAACTAAAAATTAAA